>DWFO01000122.1:0-25967 GCA_018246595.1 Mimoniades nurscia nurscia
TAATAATTTAAAAAAGTTAACTATAATTCTAAAATGATAGTAATAATTCTAAAATGATAATAATAATTCTAAAATGATATTAATAATTCTTAAATGATAGTAACAATTACTTTAACTCTTGCTTTTAGCGTCAGCGTGCGGTTGTCGGTCAACCACATCCGACAAATGACCGCGTCGGCGCCGCGCGTCCTGGTCGCGGCGACCACGCGCACCGCCGCCACCGTGCGCCGCTCCACGTAAGCCGAGTACACGTAGAATCTGAACCTGAAAGTCAAACAACTGTGATTAGGTGTATCGTAAGTAAAGAGCGAGGGTGAATTTAGCTAAAGTTTTAATTGGTAATTAATAGTTAGGCATGTAACTTTGTAAAATACGTTGTTTTAATCATTATGTAATTTTAAATGTGAACACGTGCTCCGTCTAAACGTGGAATATGGAAAGAATTTCAACGATTTCTGTTGAATTGCCGTAAATTTTGTCCCAATTGCCCCATTGAGAAAAATTTAATTTGCTCGGGACAATTTAATTTATGGACTAATGACTCAGACTAAAAGTTTAGCGAAACTACTACAACATGGAACTGAACGCTTGCATCAGTCAACGCCGGTGTTGCACATTCTTGTTCACCTGTCAAAAAATTTGCAAAAATTCCACCTACGTTTCCACGTGTGAAAGACTCATTAAGCAGTTGATCCCTAGTGTTATAATGTGATAAGATTAATAAGATTAGTTCCTTCACAGGGCTGGAGGTATATAAACTGCCAACATAATAGTTTTCCAGTGATCCGTATGATGGCCAAAACTTACCACATCATTGCCGTGAATCCAGGTCCCAGACGTAAAATTGCCAAATAGTGACATCATCAGCACGAAGTCATACTCGTATATAAAGTTATAGCTGAGACAGAATATTGAACAATATTTACAAATATTTTTATATTGTATATTGAACAGTAAATAGAAATCCCATCGTATTTGGAATGCATAGCTCTAGATCCCCCGAAGAATTCCGCTCGAATACGTCAATTTCAAAGTTTAAATTGGTTTCAATCTCTATTATTCTATTAACTCGGAATCTCACAAATTTCCGATACTGACAAACATTTCAGTACTCCCCGCAATCTAAGTACGTTAAGCGAAATTCGTAGAGAAATATCGCGTTTAAACTTAAACGTAACAAAACGTATCATTATTTTTGTCACCAAATTTGCTCATCTGTCAATCATCGCTATGCAGACCAATCCGACGTGTTCCTTTTACATTCAGGATTCAATTCATGAACGTGTGTTATTCAAATGGAATGTACACAAATGTATACAATTTTGCGAGTATTAAGTAAAAAGGTTAACACATGGGTGATGTTGCGGGTAGTTTGCTGTTAGTCCACAGCGGTCGTACTGAATCGGTGCGAAACGGACCCTTACACGTGTAACCGCGAACGAGATTAATGTACAGCATTTGTCAGAATCCCGCACAGGTGGATAGTAAATATGTGCGGCTACGAAGAAATTTTATAAATCGCTTGCTGTTAAGGTATTTTATCAAAAACATTGCGTACAATGTTCACTTAAAAGTGTTACATTGATACATTACTTATATCGAATCAATTTAAGATAAGTGGAAGAGTTATTGATCAATTCCTAAAACTATCGCTGAGTATTTGCCAGTGAAAATGATTGAAATACAAAAAATTACTTTAAAGTACAGGCAATATACAAAGCGGTTCTCTTTTCATTCGCTGATTATTCCGAAAGTTGAGCACTGAAACAATTTAAATTTCGAATTCAAAATTTTCAAGCTTAAAAACATTGAAAATTATGGTAGAGAGAGTTCAATAGTGAAGTAAATTAGCTAACTATGCAAATATCCGGTGCGACCACAGTCAGGAGAATTGGCGTTGATATAAAATTAACGCAATGTGTTGTGATATTTCAATATATCGCAGACTGAGTGACGTTTTTGTTTACCTACTAGTTAATAGGATATAGAAATATTTCTTTCTATCTATCTATAATACATATAATATCTTCTTAATTACTATAATTGATAGGTGCCTGCCTCATTGGTCCAAATTCCAGGCAGTATTGGATTTTTCTCAGTGAAATTTTCTAGTATTGGCTTGGAGTCTAGATACGTGCCCAGTGTGACAGGTGAAAAGTGAAACTATACTACACTCCTCTGCCTACCTCTTCCAGGATTGCAGACGTAATGTTACGTAATGAATGGGTATGTATTTAGGTACATTGCTATGTTGTACCTGTACTCGAAATTTTATTTGTTACAATTGTATTACATGTCGTGATATTTATCTCTGTCAATCACTGTGATAGAACCTCGCGCGGGATGTCGGAATACAGATCGGGCAGCAGAGCTGTCATCAATCGTTGCCAGGCGTAAAGATTAGGCAATTTCACATTCCACGTACATCGGCAGGCGGATATGAAAGCGTCAGTGATCCTTCGCCGAACGACGATACAGTGCAGGAAATGGAAAGCTATTTTCCTAAATGAGCATCGGGGAATTACTCGTCCTCACTCGTAAATATTTCCTACTTAAGCACTTCTATATTGTTAGTGAACTAGCTCTGGAGTTACCATATTATTGAAAACAGAAATGTCTTACTAAAAGGTAAGACAGAAATAGAAAATGTACATGTACGGTTCACACAAGCAGCGTACCCGTTACAGCTATTTCTACCGTGAAGTGACCTTGATTAAAACAATTTGTGTTTCAGTGCGAGAAACGCAGTTGTTGGTCCATAAATATACTAAATGTGTCGTAGTCCTAGTATCTGTCGAAAGTCCAACGATTCTATAACGTTTCAACGTTGTCTAATGACTCTTAGTGGCCTGAATAATAATAGCCTAGTGGTTTTGCCCTCCGGGAATCCCAGGTTCAAATTCGTTCCGTGCGCATGTTTAGTAAAAGATAATCATTTTAACATTAAACACCACTTGTTAAAGCGGTAAAGGATAATATACACAACACACCTTAGAGTTCTGCATAATATTCACAGAGGTTTGTGCACCCTGCTGACCTAAACTTGTGTAGCGTAGCAAACAACGTCCTTTACTCAATCTGAGAGGAGATGGTTTTTGGTATTTTTTACTATGGCAAGTGGTTATGGAGTTAAAATAAAGGTTGTACACAACAGTTATATCAAGACAATTTCTTTATCCAATTAAGCGTTCACTGCCTATTACACAGTAGGCCGTATACTATAATTAGCACACACGCACAGGAGCGTGCACACATAGGACACTGTTATTCACTGTGTACCAAAAAACTGTGGTCCTAACAACACTTGTCAATGAGGCAAGGTTTACGAGCGAGCCAATTTTAAGCTCCATTTGAGGACGGATATGAAGGTGCTTACACCGTTTCGTCTCTCCACGACAACGTACAGGAAATGTAAAAGCGCTTCGTTCCCAAGTGAACATCGGGAAATTGTACGTTAATGTTGAAAGACGTTTGTCATAAAGCAATATTGTGTCGAGGAGGTCAATAACGATTAGGTTTTGCATATCTTTCTAGACATAGTCGTAAACATAAAAGTAAGTCTCCACGCTCTCTGATATTATATAGAAATGAAAAAGCACTTCATTTCCAAGAAAGCAATAGGGAGTCGTACGAAGCGTAAAACGAACAAGAGCATTTGCTTCGTATCGAGGCTGTGAGTACTGAGAGTCGCTAAAGCTTTAGATACTTATCACAAAGGAACGTCTAAGCTGTAGCAATAAGAACGACCAAAACACAGTCTGGCCATATTGCCGTTTTATATTCTGTTTTAGAGTACATTGTGGAAGAAAAAAAACGTTTAACACCACTGTACACTCCACTTGCAATTCTGAAAAAGACTCGCTAATGAGTAATCTTTTCTTCACTGTTCTCAGAAACATAATGCAACCACACCTTGGAATGATCCGT
Organism: Mimoniades nurscia nurscia; assembly: GCA_018246595.1. NCBI lineage: Eukaryota > Metazoa > Arthropoda > Insecta > Lepidoptera > Hesperiidae > Mimoniades > Mimoniades nurscia. The sequence continues at coordinate 3,928 of DWFO01000122.1, forward strand.
GCGTATGAAAATAGACCACCTTTGCTCCCCATTTTTATTATATAATATATTATATTAATTACTTAATATATTAATTACTTAACTATACTATAATATATTAATTACTTAACTTTCCTGTAACTCTTTCTATGTATGTTGTGGCAATAAATTTATTATTATTATTATTATTAAAAATTGTGCTTACATCTTGTAATATAAGTAATATGCAAATTGAAAAATCTATGGAATACAAAAATAAACAAAAATTGAACTGTGGAAATATGAAACAGTATCGTACTTACGTATATATACTTACTCATATATGTAAGTACGTATGTATGTTTATCACCAAATAATCGTATACAGATGTTACATATCGCATGAGCTCGTACAATGTATCGACAACTGTCAAAGGCGACTGTCAATATTGAAGCCATATCGAGCAGTATAATAAGAAAGCAATCTCCTTAGTCGAGTCAACAGCTGATCGTGTGTGATGAGCCATCGTGGTCAAAGGGTTAGTGGCAACGTCCAGGGTGCGCCGGGCGGTACACGTTCATACTTAATCAGATGTAGTCGTCGCTCGGGGCGGCTCCTTCCATGATGCACCCCAGGGTCATGCAAACAAGCAATACAAAATCCCAACTTATTAGGCGCTTGCTTGATATCGTTTGTTTAATAATTATCACGAAGCTTTTGTTCCAAATATTTCGAAGATGACATTAAACTAAATAAAATCGAATCATCGCATATCGACTACTCTTTTAGTAAGTTACGATATGAAATGCTTGTATGAAAACTCTATAGAGAACGGAATTTAGTTTTTTTGGAGTTTTTTAATTTTACATTTTCCCTCTACTACGAAAATATAAGAAACAGCCAACAGTCCCAGCAATACGCTTGCTTAGCTACTAAGAGCATTGATTTCTTTTATTTATATAGACAGTACGGTCACTGAATTTCTAAGATACTACTTTCAGTCGCATTTTACATTAAATTGATTAAATTTTTTTAGTGCACGTAGTCTCTAACGTACATAGATACTGATTTAATACATTAAATACAATATGTCGACTTATATGTATTATAATAAATACAAAACGTTTGAGCGGACTACGCAGGTGATAAAGTAACAGACTTTTATAGGGATGAGAAATTTTTCGGGGCAATATTTGAAGCTATATTCAATGCGAATTATCTACACCGATTTAATAAAAATATATTCCCACACTAATAATTGCTTATATTTTTCTTTATAAGAAAACTATATCCATAATAAATCTTCCCTCTCTATTTTTATTATGAATAAAAGGTATACTAAATTTAGACGTAGATTTACTCAGAAATATAGCAGAATTTTTTGTGTGAATTTTTTTGCTTTTTTGAAAGCAACCACTTCTGTAGGCGTGATGGTGCGAAACTGTGATGGACAATGTGCTATGTAACGTTCACATGCGGAACATTACGCAGCATTACCAAATGTCAATTTTGGTTGTGTCACTATATATGTACGTGTATAGTTTGGCTTAACCACTTATATAGATTACACGTAACACTAACATAAAATAAGGAAACAAAAACTTTGATGAGAGGAAAAGTTATCTTGCTGATCGTATACAATTTATACGATACATTAAATCTGAACGAGTCGTTGCATTTACGCATGAGACATTTTTGCACATTACAAAGGTATTACGAAACCACGTGAATGAGAAACTTTCAAATTGCCAAGGCATCACGTTGAGTGTGCGTGTTTAAAGTAAAGCGGCGGCATTATTAGTGATATCTTTCAGGTACTGCGGAACCCGTAAATTAAGCGACAGCGCACTGCAAGTGGTGGCAGCGAACGAGCGCCGCATTACGCAGTAATGTCACGCAAACGGTCGTGACATACGATCTCTACACAATCTCTGAATCTACATGAATCTACACAAAATCATTTCACAAACTCACCTATAAACTGATGACTTCAAATCAAATATCCTTTTATTCAATTGCGCTCTGCTTACCCCGTAAAAGTACCTGACGTGAAGGTATGTATATATGTATGTATGTATTCAATTTACTAAATTTACTTACAACGGTAACGCGATAATACAATAGTACTGTTAATACGGACTAAAAATATTGAAGGGATTTTCACTTGATTTTGAACAATCAATAACATATGAGCAGACGGTAGCAGTACGCAATTGGAGGCAGCAACAAAGGCCGCCGTCGCGCAGTAATGCTGAACACGCGACCAGCCGCGCCTCATTATCTCCGCACGTATAATTCATGACAGATTGCCCTATTCTCATAGTTCTTCCCACGTCAACACGCTCGGTCCTAATGCTCGCTTTTTCATATTCCCTTTGTATCGCGTCGTTCCGTCGTTCAACACTCGCAGGAAAAGTGCTCCTGTTGATATTTATTTGACTGTTATCATTAAACCCTACTGTTGAAACTGATTGTGATCTCTCTTTCGTGCTTTCGTTGTGTGATCTTTTCAACACGTCATTCAAGCCAGCCCCACAATGCAGTGTCACTTTAAAGAACCGCTGAATGTACATATAATAATAATAATAATATCTGAGAACATGGAGATGTTCGCACAAAACTCACACAGCCATCTGATCCCAAAGTAAGTATCGAGTGAGCTTGTGTTATGATAAGCACATGGCTGATAAACAACATTCATACATATAAATATACATACTTATGAGTACATAGATTTTTTTAACGCCCAGACATTGAACAAATTTAATGTGAATGTGTTCTGGATGTGAATCGAACCCCCTGCGCGCGAATCAGGTTCAGCAGCCGGTCAGTCAAATATATAAATAATCCCTTGTAATTTAAAATGTAGATTTAGATTGTTTATGCAAGTTTTATAATTTATGTCAAATAGCTACTTTCACACGTCCAAGCAACGGAAAAAAATACGAAAGGGGCATACTTTACTAAAGTAAGCTGAAATACAATGAGGGAACAGGCGTTGACGAGACAAAGCACGTCATCATAATCTCAAAGTGCGTCACAAAAGCATTCAAATCTTCTCCTGAGAGATCTGTAGTGTTATTTGCCGCTATTGAAATAACAGCGGATTCATCAGTCAGAACTCTCACGCCGAAATTCGCGAGAAACTTATACCATTCATCATAATTTATATACAAAAAATACACCTGGATCTTTTATTATAAACCTTATGTATAATGAAGTTTAAAATAGTTTACTGGTTTATACCCTCTCATTTCGGGTACTTGGGTTTCCAAAGCTGGCATAAAGCACTGGCCATACAGAATTATGTATACTGTAAGCTTAAATATTACTCGCCCTAATTTTGGCAAAAAGAAAACCACATTGAGACTATTTACATGCTTTTGGAAAACTGCCGAAATATGAACCAATTTACATTATATTAATCTCATATGAATAGACACGTCGGAAAAAGCTTCCTTAATTAAGCTCAAGTCACGATATTGAGGATATCTCGTCTGATAGAAAATAAGGAATTTAATAAATTACGACTGGAAGCTGTATTAGGGTATTACGTTACATGTATGGATTACGAGACAAATAATTACAGTGTTCTATCCAAAAGGTACATATGTACATGTGTATAACATCTGATACCAATATGATTATCGATCATACATATATGTATTAGTAATTTCCCGAATTGAGAAAAGGTAGTATGGCTTCCCGTGTACCTAATTGAGTCGCGAACGTCCCTTAATGTCGAACGGAACGGCACACACAATAATGAAATATCGTTTCGTTCCCAATAATAAAATATATTTATAATATTTATTGGTAAAACGACTTCTGTTGAATTCCCAGATAATTTACCAATGAAAATGTTAATTGCGACTTTAAAAACAATATAAGTAACCGCATTGAAAGCGGTCTATTTCAACTACGAATTAAATTAGTGAACACACTAAAAGCTCTTTTGATGACTATAAAAAAGTGTATTATAGACATGAAGCATCATATTTTCATTACAATCGTGCGATCATATTCATTTCATTGGTAATGAACGTTAGTACTAAGGACCTAGGAACCTAGTCCAACCAAAACAACGTAAATCCACCGTAACCCGGGCATACAGAAAACTTCCTATAGGAACTCAACATGTCCTCTTTCTGGTAAATGGAAGCGGAAATGTATACATTACAACGCCGATTACGCAACGCCGGGGCCATGTGTACAACACTTTACGGGTATTTAAGTAAATTACAGAACGTTCTGATCCCATGGGGCCAACACATGTTAACAAACACTCGGAACAATCGGTGATATGCAAACATTTTTACGTTCGTAACTGTTAAATAAAACTACGTACATATGCTCATTGCACGACGATTTATTTAATCATACAGTTTTGTGCAGCAATTTAATGTGTTAGGAATTGTTACCAAATTAATTTAAATGAGCTTCTTTTTTATATATTTTTATTTCGCGGAAGTAACAGAAGGATAATAATAATAATATTTATTTCCAAAAAAAACAAAGTAGCTTTGGTTGAACTCTGGTACCCAAAATAAAATTTTACTTGCGTTGTGAGTACCAGCGAACTCATAACAAAGTTGAAACAGTGATGTCGAACAACTAGTAAATGAATGTAAGAAAGGAAAGCAAGTTGAGAAAACATTAAAAACTAAATCTAAATAAGCATAAGCAAAGTCCGGACTAAACACGTACCTCTGCTGAGCTTAAACTTGGAGCCATGCCTCTGACGACCCAGCAGCGGAAATATTACGAGGTAATCACAAGTTGCAATACCATATGGCAACAAAGCAAATTTCAAGTTGAAACATGGATGGATAAATATAACTTTTCATGTACTGTATACATACATATGTAAAATATAGGCAACCCTCAGTTTTATATAATATAAACAATTAGCGGAACCCTTACTAAAATAATACACAAAGACGTTGTCATATTTTTTTAGGAAAACATTTTTAAAAGGAACATTTCAGGAATTTGCGCAACGCGCCACTGAATGTGAAATTGCTCAAATGTGGCTGTAGTGGCCATGTTCTAACGAGTTTTACACTACATTGGAATCCATTCAAAAAGAAAAAGCGCCTTATTGGCTTCGTAAATGGGTAGAAATTTGGCACATGTTTTCCCAGATTTATAAAATTATTAACATTGTAATATTAAAACAGTACCTCATATTTTATTAAAATTTGATGACGTAACCTCACGCCTGTCATCCCCGAAGAGGTAGGCAGAGGAATGTAAAACACTCCCACGTTTCACCAGTTAAGTTTACGTCTCACTATAGAATATCCAGACTCCGAGCCACTACTAGAAAATCTAAATTAGAAAATTTTGTAGTGCCTGACCCTGGATTCCACCCCAGGAGCTCCCGTTCGGCAGTCGCACTTGTAATCAACACGACCAACGAGGCAGTTTAATATTAATTAAACAATTATTAAATTAATCCTTGAAATTTGCACAATCTATTTATGTGCATGCAACCAAAATAACACGTTTTGGTGAGATCTAGTTCGCAGTAATTTTTTCTATTTATCTATTAATATTTTAAGGGATATTTTCGTATATCTTATTAGAAATATTCCAGGCACAAAGGAGAATGATATGAGACTTACTTAAAGCTTTTATTATATAGAAGAGAAGCACAGAAATCTTGTATGTAATTATATATTAGAAATACATGACATTAAATAAAACATTATTTTTATACGTTCATTACGTTGGACTGGCCCGTTGATGCAGTGGTTAGTGAACCTTACTGTTTCGCAAGGAGTGAGGGTTCGATTCCCATGTAGAACAAATATTTGTTTGATGAATATATTTATTTAATCTGTGTCTGGGTGTAAAAAAATGGTTCATCCGTCTGGTTATTAAACATAAGCTCTCTTGACGCTTCCTTTAGAATCACAGGCCCGTGTGAGGACATGTCCCAAGAGATTATTGTCCCAAGATATTATTACACTACCAATAGCTGTGATAGCCTAGTGGTATAAGCCTTCCACTGCAAAGTACTTAGATTTAAATCCTGGGACGCAACATTACCAAAAATATTCCTGTCAAGATTACATTTAAATTTCTATAATGGTAAAGGAAAACATCTTTCGGAAACCAGAACACTTTACAGTTCTCCAAAATACTCTCTAAGACGTGCGAAATCAGTCAACCCGCAGTTGACCAGCGTAGCATGGTATCGCCTTAACCACTGTCATCCTGACAGGTGACTCGTGTTCAACCGTGGAACGATGACTGGTTCACGATAATACGTTTCAATGGCAAGTTTACATTAGTCTATAGTCTTACAGTAATACACAGTAGTGATTCATAGAGGTATACTCATAGAATAGGAACCTAAATAATGTTCAAATTTCAAAACGAGATATGAAACACAATCGAATTTAGACGAATTAGATCGAATACAGACCAACAACTTTATTAATATATAACCTTCAAAAACGACAAATATGTTTATCGTAACAAATATTCCTTCGAATTGTCTAACTTCTATTTATATTGGGTTACCAGGTCAGATCGGTCATTATTTTGTATATAACTTCAGAAAATGTCGTGGACGAAACAAGCGTAACAATAAGTTTAGGAAAAAATGTAATAACTCTATCGGAATAAGTAAATTCTATGTATCCCTAATTGACTTCGCCTAAAGCTTTTACATTTTATAATACAACCCTACATTAATGTCATCAACTCACTCATAACCGCCTGTCAACTGAAAACACAACGTCCGTCAAAAATCGATGAAAATAAAAGGGGCAATACGGCCAACCACAAACATAATAACAGTCATTTCCTAGCATTGCCTTATCGCGTATAACTATCAGACAGAATAGAACATTAGCAAGACTCGTCTAGAAATAGAATCGATTCGTATAAGCATACATGTCAAACTTACACAAATAAAAATCGATGAATAGATTGATTGCTGCTTTATTATCAGGCTTTCCAAGTAATCAAAACGATTAACCATGTAAAAACTAAGTCGATTATTAAGCTGTCTACCTGTTTCCAAATTGCCCAAATATCTCATTTTTGTTTTCAGTATTTTTATTATTTTTCTTTTAATGAATCCTTTTTTTAATCAACTCCTTTTTAGAATACAAAGTATATCGAACATTAGCATTTTCATTATTTCTTAATGTAAATATTACGCTGCAATAAAGTATAATTGCGTGTCAACTGTATTAAGAAACTATATTCTCTTATTTATCTATGTAAATATGTAGGTACTCCGTAATAAAAAAGAGGAAGAATTTTAATATGATTCTTAATGCCGCTCGTATAAATGGAAAAATAAAGGTTCAATATAGATTAAATTAGTAATAATAAAACTTTTACAGCCCCGCTAGTGGTTATTAAGCGATGAACTTCGGTCAAAAGCACTCGGTCAAAGTTTTAGAGCGCGTTAAAATTGCATGTAATTTTGAAGTTGTGTTAGAGGAATTAGCACAGCCGGGACGTGCACGCACATGGCCTATATTACGAATATCCATTTATGTTCAACCTTAAATGACATCAAAGTTTAGCCTTAATATCTGATAGATATATAGTAATACTGCTGCATAGGTGGTTAAATAATATTTTCTACAAATATTAGCCATTTGAAATGTTTTGAAAACAAATTGTAATTAGTGTATGTATGGGCGATAAAAGCGAAAAACATGATGAACATGTGCTGAAACTCGTCGACCGGACTGCGCTCGGAGAATTGGTCTAAACTAAATCGTTTTCTATTTTCATCTCCCTCGTGTATGTGCCATGCCTCGGTAGTAAAATGCATGTAAAGCAAGTATTAAAAATGCATTCGTGCCTATGCGGTTTCTAGTAGGTGCCAATTTCGTTAACTGAAGCGACTAAAATATAAGTTCGATCTACCAGATCCGATTCGATCCCGGACCTGTATGCCTAACGTGGGAATTATGGGCATAAATCAGTCAGGAGAGATTTATGTCCACCTGTGGACTTAAGTAGAAGCCTACTTTTACTTAGTAAGCCCTCGTATGATCAAAATATAAGTTCAGACTAGTAATTGACCTTGAGAATGCCGTATGAATAAAATATTAATAAAAAAATAGCAGCTTTAATGAAATAGGTCTTCCAACCAAGTTTAAGCAGATACAGAGGTACATCAAAAATGCCAACGTGTCACTATTAACATACTCAGATATTCAATGGTTTGGACAACTTGGACAAGGGATGTTAAAGGTGAGTAGAAATACCTCATGGTCACCGTAGAAAGACGTGGTCACCGCTCCACTAGGGAACAGCACATGGAGACTGGATTAGGTTAAACTGATAAATAATGTTGTACAATAATTTTATTTACATTTATAACAAGTGACATTCAAAAATATCAAATTTTTTGGTAGTCGTGGCAATAAGCGATGGTATAATAAGCGAGTATTTATAATAAGCGAAAAAAAAAAGGTTTTATATAACTAGGTGACCTCTAGTCCTTAATAAAAGCGTAACATAAAAACACGCTTATATTTCATAGAAGGGGTTGGCAGTGGAGTGTACGAGTGTAGTACCCAAGCGTTTCACCCGCTTAATAAATTCATGTATATATAGGTATACATATTTACTAAAAGGAGGAACAGTTACTTGAACTAAACCAATCTCCAAAGACACATTTTATCATACTCAAGCACCATAAATACTCAATATATACTCTCATATTCTCATCCTCTCGGTGGGACCCTCATACGCGCAATCATATCGCTATTATTAACATACTCCGTACGTATTCCCACGCGCTCTGCCCGGTCGCCGCTAAGTACAAAGACGTGTTATCGCTAAGGAAGAGAGCGTGCTAGCTCTCCTTAGGGAATACACATTGGCTCGAAAACATCCGCAGAACTTTTACATTTAGATGAGAAAATTTTATATGAAATAAACTAAGAACAACTCTCGAAGGAGAATATCGACCTAGTCCAAATATTATTTGACGCCCCCATACCTATATATCACAATTGGTACATTGGATAATAAAACATTAAATATTTCGTTCTTAACAGCACAACAATATTATCCATGGTGAATTGAATAAAGCTTTTACGTAGCTTTGTTGTTTCAATAGAGAAATATTAACATTTTAACTCAGTTAATACATCTAACAGACGCTACAAAAAGAAATCCTTCAATCGCCGCGAGCACAAGACAAAACGCTAGACTTGAAGCAATACTCCTGGTACTTGTCTTAGAGCACATTAAAAATGCAATTTCATGCATGTGACTGCCGCGAGTGAGCACTTTTCCTTTGCAAAAGCCCCTGAAGCTACATTCTCCAATATTGAACCCATGTAAAATTGAAATCCAAAGTAAATACTTTATGAAAACGTGCGCACCGTTTTTTTTTTCTTTCACAATATTAGACTGATGTCTCAAATGGCGGTATTGCAGCAATACACATCAAATTCAAATTCAAATTCTTTTCATTATAAAGTATATACATACACTCAATGAAGGTCAGGTTTTAGTCATTGTAATTCGGCTTTATGCGCCGCTCGGGCTATAGTAGACCGGGAGAAAAATCCGGAGAAAAAAAACTCCCAGCACTCTATTAAATCACGAAAATTGAATAAAGTTAGCCATGTTGCAGAATGGCTACAGTCCGATAATGAGCACACGTGACAGCCAACGTGTGTGTTAATCAATCAATACTGCAGTTACCTACCGATACGACGAGGTGCTATTAATAAATTGATTTTCTCATCATATGTAATCAAGGAAATAGTATTAAAATGTTAACATTTACAAAAAATACTAGTATGCCTGTAAACTCAAAAAGATAGGCAGAAACGTAATAAACTCCTATGACTCATCAGTTACATTTACGACCCACTATACGAGCTTTTTACTACGAGTATGTATTGTACACAAATCCAGACTTCATGTCATATCTAACTACATAGAATTAGAAAAATCCAACAGGACCCGAACCGGGGTTAGAATCCAAGATCTCTCTATCATCAGTCGCGCAACCACTCAACCATGTCAAATATTTTATGACAAGAGAATTACGCATCATGCTACCCTTGCAACGTTCACATGTTATAAAGTGCAGCTGTCAATATTTGCAATAACCTTTTTTTTTGTGAAAACAAAGCTCTGCGTGGCACGTTTATAAGCGACGCAATATTCATATACCCGTTCGAAACTCTTAAGAGGTAGTAAAACTTAATGGCAACGGCTATAAACAAGTTAGTACAAAAATTATTGCAGTCGAGCAATTGTCTCATTAAAAAAAATTCGGCTACCGGACTGCTAGCGTTTTTAACAAAATACGGGTGTACCGTTCAGCTGAATAGATTACTCTGTGAGAAGCGAAAACATGCTTGTCTTACGTAAATCTTTTAGGACTTAGTGCACACATATATGTGAGATGACATGGTGACCCCATTCTGCAACATACAGGAACAGGAGAAGCCCGTAAATTAATTAAGCACATCGCGATCCCGCCGTCTGATTCCGCGCCGTTGCATATCAAGTTGACATTCGCTGAATACCGCTCTAATTGAAAAAATTCACTCGCAGTTTGTAGGAATTTAATTAGTGTTTCGCGATGTGAATTAAGCTTTAAGCTTGAATGTTGGCGAAATTTTCTCCGGGCGCGGAGAGCTTGGCCGTAATAAATTTGGCTAAACGAACTCGATTACGCCAACATTTTTTGAATTCACCGTGTCACTCTCACAAATTGATGTCCCGCCCACCACTCCACAACGATGCATACTTTTTTTAATAAAACCGCACACTCGTTATTGATTTCAGGAACTGTAAAGTTTTTTTTATTCACTATAACGTCCTGACGGTTCCTGGCTTGCGTGATTAATGTGCGACGCGTGGGGAAGGCTTATTATTCAGAGTATATAGTGTGGGGAAGTTAATATTAAATATATGAAAAAATTACTTTGCATTACATCTAGGTAAGTAGTTAAATATAATATTTATAATATTATTCTTACAATGTTTATTCTTTATTGGGGGTAATCTCAGTGGTTGGACAGGTCTTAGAAATTTCTTTAACAAAAACGAATGGTGAACTATTCCTTTTTTATTTGACAGACAGACGATAAACAGTATAGTGCTAACAAAGTCATCTCTTTTTCCACGCTTTCGCGCTATGGACGCTCCATGAACTTATGAGCTAGCATAACAGTGGAGTTGTAGTCGGTAGTTGCTCTGATATAAAACTACTTAATGCTGGTGTACACCAAGGCTTGTCTTTTCACCAACACTGTTCATCCTGCATATAAATGGCATCTTAGCGCAAATCAGCGACATTCATTGCTATGCGGCTGGCAGTCCTGGCGACACATTTTATACAAGTCCAGCAGGTGCCTCTCGGACACTTGTGAAAGACAAGAGAATTCAATTTATCTGGAGTTGAAAAAACTCTGGAATGAATCTAGGATTAGGATCGACTGAACCTAGGTCAGGTCAAGCCAAATAAGAAAGAAGGTTGCATTTTTCCCATTTAGAAAACCAATTTGTCATGGCGCCTAAGTCCCAAAGAACGGCTATCACCATTGGGGAAAGTATTGGAATCCTTGAAGTTGCCATATTGAGTAGTGTGCACTACCAAAATAAGTTAAACATGCCACAACAAAGCTTTGCGATCTAAACAGTGCAAGACGGGACTTCACTGCAGAGCAATTGCTGATGTTTTACAGAGCCCAAGTCCCACATCCAATCTCATCGCCGCGATACCAACTGACTTCATTTTGATTCTGTGCAAAAACGTGCAATCCGAATCGTCAACTACACGGGGATTACCGAAAGGCTGAAGTACTTTAGCCTGTGGAGAGACTTGGGTTACCTCTGTGTGTTCTACTGACTCTATAATGGTGAGCGCTTCGAAGAATTGTTGGACTTAGTGTCTGTCCTTTCTTCACGTTTCATCCATCGCACTCTGTCACCTTTCCTCAATCGCACTACTCGCCGAAGGTGAAAGTTCTATCCCTATCATTTGTGCTCGTGGCCGTCCTCCACTTTTCGGTTTGTACGCACGTTTTTACCGCGTGAGGGTTTCCCGGAGCACTATGACTGATTGCCAGGGAATTAAAAAAATGGAAGATACTCTTAAGTAATACGTAAGAAGTAATACGTAAAATCTTTCTATAATAGAAAAAATTAACGAAACCTTGTGTATTCTAACGTCTGAAATACATAGCTGCTAAGTTGTCCCTTTCATCAATTTTACGGTAGGAAATCTTTCGTTCGAGACGGTTGCGTCATCGTATAACAAAACGGTTGCTGTTTATGTTGTCACAATAAAAAAAACAACGCTTCTCATAAGCATTTTCTAAAAATACTAAGCTAAACTTACACCAAATGAAATGTAAATATCAGTGGAACGAAATTGTCACTTAAGAATCTGTAGTTTGTTTTTCTTACTGTGATAGATTCTATTCTAGAAATGGATTCTAAAATTCTATTAACATGTACTGGCTAAGTATAGTAAACTTAAGCATAACTAAAAGGTTATTAGCAAAATACCTCTTGAATATTACAACGCAAGAAAATATATTTGAATCTTCAGATAATTATGTGTCAAATAAAAGTTTCATTTGACGCTTCCGTTCTGACGAAACATTACAAAAGAGAGTGAGCACTCAATAAGATAGCAAGCAATAGCTTGAGGGCTAAAAGCATTATGTATTCAAAAACTTACTTGTTGTAGCGATGAAGTATTTTACATTCACAATAATGAAACACGACAGACAACTGTAGGAATTGTAATAATAATTATTATTATTATCATATCTTGGGACATATCCACACACGGTTATCTGATCCCAAAGTTAGCGTTAAGAGAGCTTGTGGTATGGCAACCAGACGACTGATAAACTACATACATACATATAAATATGTACTTAAATAGATTATATTCACACAAAAAATATTCTGGGTGGGAATCAAACCCACGACACCAGGCGCAACAGTCAAAGGGGCCATTGTAGGTTCTATTTACCCTTCTCATTCGCGCAGAGTGAAAAGCTGTCAATATGTGGAACGGAACGATGATTAACGAGAATGGATGTAACGATAAATTTGACTTCTGTAAAAAGAAAAGTTAAGTGAACGAAATAGGCATGTGGAATTGTAAATAAAACTGCTAAGGTACACCCAATATTAGACACTCACAGTACGTCACTAGATTAGGTACACTTGACATGGGTGCCAAAGATATACTTTATATACCTAGTTATGTATGTACAAGTACATATGTAGCTAATTACGAACACCCATCGACACAGGCGTGGGACCTTCTCCGTAGCACATCGATGTCGGTACGACGATAGACACTACTGACCAATATTAGTTATATTATATTACTTATAAAGGTTATAAATTATTAGTTATAAAGGTCGCTATTCCATTTCACATCGAGACATTTCAACAAGTGCGTATTGCCTTTCGATTAAAAGGGACGTAGTCGTCCGGCGAGCTTCGATACTTGCAGAGCCAATTTATTTGCAATCTATTTTTCAATTACGTCCCGCAGCCATCGACCCGCGTGATTTAAGGTTTTTGGGGCAAACTTATTGTGTATACCTTGGTGTCTGCGGTTAATAGGGTAACAGGAATAGGTTAGATCATTGTCATCATCATCATCATCACTAGTTTTATTGCACTAATGCTTGACAAGCGTCTTCTCGCAAAACGAGAGGGTTAACGCCAGTCTGTCACGCTGGCCAACTTTACACACCTCAGTGAACATTTTTTGGAGAACTTTAAGATTATGGCAAGTAATAATTAATCTTACTGCCTCGTTGGTAGTGTTAGTTGCAAGAGCGACTGCCGACTGGGACACTGTTGAATTTTTCTAACTTACAATTACATTTTCAAGTAGTGCCTCGGAATATGGATATGTGCCCGGTGTACGGTGTACACTCACCACCTATACGATAATGAAACGTAAACGTAACTGGTGGAGCGCGAGAATATATCACACTTATCTGCCTACCTCTCCGGGGATTACGTGGTGTTATGTTAATCTTACGATTAGTAAATAGGGGATAAATTAACACGTAACCAGTGAACAGATAAGTACCAATGATGACATGATGAGATATTAAGTTACGAACAAGCACAGGTGAACGGAGACCATCAGATCATAGAGATAGTATACAGATAGAGTGACCGAGCTATAAACGTGTATGTAAGGGAAAATGTCGCTTTGATAGAAAGAGAAAGAACAAGCGTTACGTACACGTAGTACATATGGAGATGAGCGAAATTGCTGGCTGATACAATCATTTACGAATACCAAATTCATTTTCTTTCTCGCTTTATAAGCGAGACGACTTTTTGCTTCACTTTCCTGCTCTATTTCTATTATACCTCTATATCTAACGACGACTTGACTGCCTCGTTGGTCGTGTTGGTTGCAAGTGCGACTGCCGATCGGGAGGTCCCAGGTTCGATTCCCGGGTCTAGGATTCCCGGATTTTCTAGTAGTGGTTCGGAGTCTAGATATGTGCCCGATGCATGGCAATAGGCTCACCACCTATTCCATAGTGGGACGTAAAACGTAACCGGTAAAACGTGAGAGTGTTCTGCATTCCTCTGCCTACCTCTTCGGGGATTGCAGGCGTGAAATTACGTTAGTATAGTAGTATCGTAGTTTATTGAACGCTCACGAGTACCGCGGTGAATGAATTAAAACTATTCACAGGTTTGCTTGGGTTAGCCAACCGCACGTATCAATAGTGTTTAACTAGATTGCACATTTTGTACTCCACCTCTTCGTATTAATTTATTTTTTGATAATTTACTTTTCTTGATTTAATAAGAATTTTAATATTTTTTGTTTCGCTTGCATAAAATATTGAAAATTTTCTTCACTTAAAGTAAACCGGCAGCTTTTTCAATATTTGTACCTGTACCTTGTTTCTTTACCTTTCTGTACCTGTATCTTTCCACGATAAATGTTCACCGTCATCAAAAAGCTCAGACGTGGGAGTGTTCTAAACTTCTCTGCCTCCGCTTTCGGTAAATACATGCGTGATATTACGGTATAGTATTCAACGATATCCAGTGATCAAACTACTAGAGCTCGTATAAAGACGCGGTTTGCCTCAATCCGATCTTGGATACCACTGTAATTGGCATCACTGTCAAGTGACTGGTTGGACAGCAGCTGTGACGTATACCGCCCATTTGTCACTTTCGACAAGATGGCGCCTACAAACTTCGCAGCGCCGGCCACTTGTGATCGAGTGTTTACTTGATTATACGCAGATTGGATTATGAACCTCTTCAAACTTGGACACTGGAGCTATACAAAGTTTTCCTTTTGCGAGGACCGAGTTGAGACGATGGTCGTAGTTCGATCGTGAACTATATTTTGTCACATGACACCCATTGATTGATTGATAGTCACCCATTGAGATAATGTAGAATGTGTGAATGTAGAATGAGAGTGAAATAATGTTTTCGATGAACCGTTGGGTGGATGAAGACTAAACGTAGCACCTTGTGTCTAAGGCTTGTTCGTGCTGCAAGTACTCGTAAAAATAAAGTAACATGATTTTAACTTCTTTCTATTTATGTCTAGAATCAACAAGTATGCTCAAACTCTTGAGGCACTCGAAACCCAAACGTGGTAACAGATTGGGAGCGATGAGTGGGACGTGAAAAATACTAATGCCGTGGAAATTGTATGGGCGATTATATCAGAGGGTATTTTATGTCGGATAGTTATCATGGCGATGGGCTTCACTTTACAATCATAATTCTGCTGCACTATTCTCTTTGTATATTCCGCTCGCACGCAGCTACTGTTCCAATGCTCAGTACACTTTGTTTTAAACGGCACAACTTTATTCCAATTCCAAGTAAAGGAGCCCCTAGACCTACTCGTACCTTTGGTGAATATCGAAACGAGCAGTATTCGCGGGGGATTATTGCCAGACGGGTTCACTATTAGTTGTGACGTAGTTACTGACGTGGAGAACATCGAATAATGTATGTGGCGGCAGGTGCCGAGCCGCGGCTTCCGAAATTGGGTCACGAATACTCCTAGTGAGAATCGCGAACTCGAGGAGTGGTGCACTTCGGAGCGGAATATTCATCTCAGTTCGTTCATTGAAACTTTAATACTTTCTAACTGAAGGGGACAGCAGTCCGTTGGTCGGCGTCGGGATCTCCGGTTCAAATTCTGGCGCACACGGTTTCAACTTTACAAAGTGATGTATGTACGTTTTAAGAATATATATCAGTCAGTATAATGGTGAAGGAAAACGATGTGAGAAAGTCTACACAGCTTACAGTTCTTTGTCCCGTGATCTTATTACAACTCATGTTTTTTCATTCTTAATTGACATTTTCATTATTAGCACAGGAGAAAAACTATTATCACCAAAGTTCTGTTGGAAGTTATCTTATTATGTTGTAAAAAGATTGAGGTGTGCGAGGATCATCACGTGGAAATTTGGCTGCAAAAACTACAGGAGAGAACACCAACGAAATCGGAAGTAAAACAGTCGTCATGGCCGTCATCAGTCAGACTTTTACGACACAATTTTAATGGGACAATTTATAGAACAAAACTAATGCTCCCCGCGAGCAACAGCACCACGCCCACTTCACTAGTTAATGGCCGTACTAATGACAAAGCGCTCGCTCTAATGTTCCACGATTGTTTAATGCTCCTTCGCTTGTTTTCCACTTTTTCATTTGTTGCATTATTTTAAGTCTGCTACCAACTTTTCGCAGATAACTGTCATATATACATTTCGTTACAATCACAAAGTTGCGTCACGTTCGACGCGCAGTGAGTAGTCCGAGGACAGTGTCACGTAGCTTTTAAAATACTTGGCTCGTAGTTATGAAGTTTTATCGAATTTAAGCGAGTTGAAAATTTAAACATTCTTTACAATGCGTTAGCAAAACGCTGGCGTGGGTATCGTTAGAACATCATCTTAAATGTATATATCAAGTGCGTTGAAAGAATATAAATACGTCCTACAGATCTTATCGCGCTGCCCGAATTTTCGGGCCATCGAAATGAAAATAGAATGGCATATTTTGACGTCTCACACGAGGTATGCAAATGAACAAGGCCTGAAGCGGCCAATTGCAGACACCTGCTCATTGCTTTCGTCGCATAAAAAACCGGAACATTTTTAGATTGCCCGAAGCTCCTGATAACAAAGGTTATTTAACATAGAGAGATACATTCATATGTCAGGTATTTGATGAGTGTGATATGGCTAGTGTCGGATATTAACTTCATTTTTGATGCGCTATGCTGTTGCCTAACTGTATAGTTTATTTATTAATTTACTCTTTATCTTTAGGATACAAAGAGAGGCTTTAAAACTTAACGCCTAATGTTTTAAATAATCATAATGCTATTGTATTATTACTTTCATTTGGCAAGTCCTTCGCTTAATAATGGAAACACATTCAATATTTTTCAGCTGGTGGTTTCTTTATCCATTAACCACATTAAGACAGGTGGACGCTTGCAAGCCACTACGCCCGCTGATTCAATTCCCAAAGTAATTTCCGTTTCTCTCCTCTTGTTCACATCTGCTGAAAAATATAAAAAAATTGGACCAAATTTCGTTTTATATTCTCCCTGTCGGGGCTGATTTGTAAATGAATTATAACAGACGAAATAAATTTATCCTATGGATATTTTTTTGTACATTGCTATAGATGTATAAATTAGTTGTGTTCTGGATTATTATTAGAATACACGTTATTTTTTTATGCATAAGTACAATTAAAAATTAGTAATTTATTCGATGCTATAAAACTTTGTATAATGAGTATAAAGAGATCCATGTTTTAGATTTGAGTGTTGCCAACATGGTCGTAGGACCGCAATGGCATTTGAATTGGCAGTGACGTCGACTAAAATTCAGTTATTTTGTATTTTGTATGTTTGTAATACATTATTTTTATAATTTTCCATTAAAGTCTGTTTAATTATGTATTCTTCATGTGTCCATAGAATGAAGATGTCTCGAGGAGTGAAATCTGATAAATAACACTACAAATGAATAAATAAAATTTATCTTACATTTCCACGTGGCAGTGCGTCCGCTAATTAGCGGCGTCGGGCGGCGACTGCGCCACACCTGTCCCGCTAATAGAATTACGACGGTAATTTACTGTCCGCGGGGGCCAGCGGTCGTCTTCTTTTATTTGTACCACAATGAGGAACATGCTAGGGATAATACAACTTTAATATAGCGTGATAATTTCTCTAGTCCAACGAATAAGATTATTGGTAACAATGTTATGTTTTTATTATTAAGAATAACGTCTTTGTAATTTTGCACGTGTCTCACCTCAACCTAAATTATCGAGCGCTTGCGCTGTGGTAAGTAGTGTCTGATATACTATTTACGCATTCATTCATACTTATGTACAGCTTTACTAGGCTGTTTCTGCCGTGTTTTGTGAATCTAACTGCTGCGCTGGAATTCACGGGTTTGTTTCCCGACCAGATCAAATAAGATTATTTATGTGGGAGTGTGCTAGACTGTTATATTTTATTTTGAGCGTGCTGTTATATTTTATTTTGTCACGATGTTCGGACAAAGACAAAATAATACTGCTTATTAGATGATTATGTGCTGCAGGGAATCAAACAGATCAGTCAAATTGTCTTGGATGTATGAATTTTATCTTGAGCAACACGTGGTGCGAGTATTTCGTTTCTTCATTCGCGTGCATAATAAAATTAAAATATGTCATAAATTTGTCCTGAATGTTGTAATTATATCCAAGTACATAAAGGCTACTTTTGACAGATGCAAAAGAAAACACCAACACTAAAAGACACATCACACCTATCATCTGCAACATTGTAACCATTCATTTTCATTCTCTTACTTATTTCTAAAATAAATTTTAACGGAAACAAGTGAAACAATGCAGGATTCATTTATCAAAAAACGCGCAACGAAGGTCGGAAGGATGCAAACTCGTAAAGGCGCGCACTGTTCACTACCGCGCCGTATCAATTAGGGGACGACACCTCTTATAAATCATCTCGCTGCTATCCATTCGTTACCGTCTGCTCTTTCCCATCTGCATCTACTGAGCACGCGAAATTCGTAATGAGCAAAACAAATATAAACAAATGTAATCGCCTAAGAAGAAGAGGAGGGTAGTTCACTCCTACGTTTCACCAGTTACGTTTATATCGCACTATGGAATGGATGGCGAGTGTATTGCCATACATCGAGCGAATATCCACACTCCGAACCACTATTAAAAATTTCTACTAGAAAATCTTAGAAAAATCCAATAATGCCCGACCCAGGATTTGAACCCAAGACCTCTAGATCGGCAGCCGTGCACGCAACCAACACGAGCAAAGAGTCAGTTAAATGTTAACGTGCATAGTAATGGTGAAAAATTATATCATGAGGGAATGTGCACACCTAAATGTTCTCCATAATATTCGGTAAGGCGTTTGAAGCCTGCCAACCCGTGTTTTGTTTACTTCGGGATTATGAATAAAATACACTTTGCACACGCATCATATATGTATAACATGGTGATAAATCTAAGGGCTTGCTGCGAAGACCAGAATTAACAAACAATGTAGGTAAACGAGGCCAATTAATTACATGTTTTCACATGCAACACAGTAAGCAAGATAACTATCAACATGTAATGTATGATATTACATATTTAGTATTCTCGTCGTGTAGGTGTGCGGCGATAGGCTCACAGCCTAGTCCATAGTGGGACGTAAACGTCACTGGTGAAACATTGGAGTGTACTATTCTCCTCTGCCTACCTCTTAGGCAACTACTGGCGTGAAATTCCGTTTTTTTTGTTATTATTCTCGTCATAGAGGATAAAAGATCTAATGGGATGTTTGTGTAATTAACCAATATTAAAAAACCTTGTTATTGTGAACAAAATAGCGTAGAATAAATTGGACGCGACGCATGCTTCCGCCGCCACGGCCGGATGGTCGAACTCCAAGTCTACTTACTCGCACACAGTCGTCAAAACCAACTTCGGAGACTTCTCTTCAATCTAATACTGTGTATCTATATACATACTTGCCACACATACCTACTCGTACATTATTGGAATTATTTGCATAACATGGTCTGAACAAGTTTTCTATGCGTCGCTATTCACTTCAATTCAATATTTAAGTTTCGCTGTTAGATACTATATAATAAGGAATTGAATAATATGTTAAGTGCCCTTATTTTAAAAATACAATAATTACAGGCAGTAGAACCATGCTATGCTATTAATTTCATCGTCTTCATCGTACGTTTTACGTCATAATAGGCGCTGTTACAAATGATTATTACATCAATAATTCAAGACAAATAATAATCAATAACCTTATTAGTACTGGTGGGTTGCAGATTGTAAACAATTGTTACTTTAACAATAGTAGTTCTAGTTGCTACGCGTATGGTTGACTGGTGCCGAAAATATTCACTACTGTTTTAATTTTATATACATACATATATAGAGTATATAGAACCAACGATACGTATTTGTAAAACTCGCTGTAAACCCTTTGTTTCGAAGAATGTTTTCATAACTGTAACTTATTAGTCGAGCAGATCTTTTTATGGCTCCAATATTAATAATATTTTATCTTCTAGCATCGTTAGGAAATAGTAAAAGAGACTTATAGTTTTCGTAATAGTACGTCATGTTTATGACATCCGTAGCGAAGCGCGCGGCGCTGTGAGACGCGCTGGCATACACTGCCCGATAATACAGAGAGTTCACTTCATTTCTTGTTACTCATACTGTTTGAAATACAACATTTAACTCGAAATCTGTAGATTTGATAATGGCAATAACTTTGTTTTACTGGCTCTGTAACTAGTAAACATCCCAACGTAAATACGCTTAATGCTGTCACTTTTACAGTAAAATAGAAACGGTGAGTGACGTAAGAGCACACCAGTGAAGCTATATCGTTTGAAGATCAAAATATTTCAAAGACCAAATAACAAAAAATATCTTTATCGCGTCCTATACGTTGTTTTTTTAATTTATTATCCTATAATGGTAAAAGAAAATAACGGATTATAAATATATCCACATTGAAAACTCCAATCGAAGAGTATTAATTTAATATAACATTTCTATGATAACATAACTATTGCAATTATTATGACAGCGAAATAAGGTTGTCAGTGTGTAAAAAGTCCGATATTTTATAAATATTGTACTTAATACTTCTTTGACTAATCGATTATTGAGATCAACGGTGCATTTTGTTACCATAATCGTCGCTAATATTTACACATCTTCAAGTATATTATATTACATAGTATACCTGAACCTGCTATTATTGTCTGAGTACCTACTCTATGAGTGCGGCGCTGCCCGGGGCGGAGCGGCGAGAATTTTTCAAACGCCCGCGATACCATCTCCGCTACTCTCGAGACTTCATTGCAGACTTTTGGGCTGTGTTCTATTAAACGGCTGTACTACCCTTTTTCTTTTTTATGGAATACCCCCACCACCTCACGTTTAAGCACCTGAAAGGAGCAGTAAAACACTTAAAACATGTGAAACAAAAATACAACGCAGTTTATCCTTTTTGATATCTGTGTTTACAGAGTGTTAATAAGAAAATAAACATCAATAAACAATTTTGTTAAACGTAACTACACGTCTGTAATCCGTGAAGAGGAAGACAGAGGAGTATAGTACAGTTCCATTAACTATTTTTATTACTAACTCAACCAAAACGATTTTCAATTGTAGTAAAGTTGACAGTTCTATGATTGTTTACTAAATACATTTTCAATAAGTTAGTATTATAGTTTCAAATATACACTTTTGCTAATGATTTAAGTAATATAGTATCCTAGTATAGTAAAGTATACTTACAACACTAATTAGAAATCCTGTATTTTCGTTCGAATGTAGATTGGAAAATACCATTTAGCATTACGTTTCTTTGTTAACCGCTCTTTGTTCACTATTACTGCCCTTTATTAATAGTGAAGGATGTATAATTAAAAATTGGCTTTTAGTTACTTGCACATTATGAAACCCGTCCCATCATTGATGAAGTTCCAAATAGTGTCAAA
>DWFO01000123.1:0-25786 GCA_018246595.1 Mimoniades nurscia nurscia
GTTGAACAGATGGTCAAGTCCGGCGCCTGCTCCCACCACGACTTCCGCGAAGTGTTCCGGAATAACATCGAGAAGAGAGTCAGGTTTGATCACATGCATTTATGCGTCAGTACAAATAATATATTTCCGATGTAATCAAGTATAAGAAACTTACGGAAATTTGTTGAATCTAAAAATTTGATAGTTTTTGTTTATTTAAGTTGATTATTTCCGATGATGGAATTGTCTTAATACCGATTACTCAACCGTACAACTGTTATAAGTTTTCTCTTATGAAATAAGCTTTAAGATAGAACAATCTTTAATCGCGTTACGGAAACCATAGAAATCAAAGTTGAGCATTACTCCGCTAAGAGAAAAATTCTTCGTGAAGTTTTTATGTGGACCAAATTAGAACTCGCGTTAGTTCAAAGTTGCTTTGTTCTTAACAAAGGGGAGTGACCCTAACTTTCTAGTGAAACTTTCAGATCGTTACCCGACATAGACGGCCTCAGTAAGGAGACGGTTCTTACAACTTGGCTCGCGAAGTTGGACTGTATCATGAAAGGAACGGGTAAGTTTGGCTGCCCTTTGACACCTTTTACCTGCTCGATATAAAGTGTTATTGTTATGGGAATTACAAGCAACAAATGAGCTGATTTTAAAAACAATTGAAGACGCCATAAATTATGAAATAATTCCAAGGCATTAAATGGAAAATGTTGAAAAACAGATTCTCACTTCAATATAAACAGTATATTTTGAACACATGCTATCTCTCTAATTCCAATTATGGATTCATGTACAAGAAAATTGAAGAACTAAAAGATTTGTTATTTTGGTAATTACTTTTCGACTCTTCGTATTATATTTTAATTCCTCTTAATTATTTTAATGGAACGTAAATTAAATACTCTCACCAATAATATGAATTTATTCTCCACTCGAAAGCGTGTAATTCAATATAATTACGATATATATAGAAAAGGTATTTGTATACATCTATGTATATAAGAAAAAACTTATTTTTGCGTGCAATTTCCATAAAAACTGTGTGTTTAGTGTTTGTTAATGATAAGGATGATAAAACGCATGTCGCTCTGTGTGTTAAGCATAAAGACAAGCTTGTGTCTGCATTTGAATGTTTGTGAAAAATTTGTGTGCTCATTGCTAGATTTTTATGTTTAGCTACAAACAGAATTGAAATTTACAATGTACTTTAAATATAACATGTTAACTAACGAATTTCAAAATAGGATTAAAATTAATACTGCTAAAAGCTAACATTGCTGAAAATAATTGAAATATAAAAGCTAATGTAGCAATTACCAATTCTACTGAGCTTAATCACATTGTCCAATGTTTTTTACTTCGTTTTAAGATTTAAACAAGTTGTGTTAAACGTGTAATTCGTTATCAAGAATTAAGATCGATATTTAACCAATAACGACACACTCAGCAACCTATAATTAACCAAAGATCAAGATCAATATGGATAATCTCAAAATAATCACACGTAAGGAGAAATTATATAAATCATTTTTTATTGGCAATCACAACAACTAAATATGGAGGATAGTAGAGACGAAATACATCGAAATTATTTAATGATAACAAAACATAAAATACATATATCAACTTATATGTATGTATATCCAGATACTCTACAGAATCCCCATACCTATAGATATTTGTGTTGCCTGAATGCTCATTAGTAAATGTATTATATTCAGAGATAAAAAAATGAAATTGTAACATTTATATAAGGTAAAACATTTTTACGTTTACATATAAGTTAGTAATAGGATAAAGTGATTGCACACTTATCACTGCGATGGCATTCGGGTAAACGAAAAACAAGGAAAAGAAGAAAAGTATTTTTAAGAAGTCAAATACAACGCATAACTGTAAATGTATTTGAATTTCATCACATACTGGTGAATTACAATTAATGAATGAATACTAGACATTAGAATCTGCAGCGGACAAAGATAATTCAATTCATGATTGATCTAAAATTCAATGAGAATCTCACCTTTACGTAACAAGAAATCGAACAGCCTTCGAATAGAAGCAGTAGCTTATCCGTTTTTAATCAAAGTGCCATTGTCGCGAAAAGAACAAGACAGAAAGACGACATAGAGTTTTAAAACGGAATAAGTTCCAATAACAGCCGATGAAGTTCCAAAAAATAACAAAGCATTATATAAGCAACTAACTATATATTTTACTAACAGTAATGGTCTAGGCAGTTGAACATAAATAAGACTGGTAAATATATTTCAAAATTTGAATGTTGCAATATCATTTTTGATTACTTTAATGATTATGGCCCATTGTTAAATTATTATGATGAATTCGTTTCTGGGAAAGTTCTGATTCTTAATCCAACACAGCTTTAATTTACGTGTTGGTTAATGACAATGTGAAATATTTAATAGTGTCAACAACATAATCATTAAATGTAGTACTGCTACCGTGTTCTATTGTAGTAACGATGTGAAGCCGAGGCGAACGATAGATCCAAACGATTTATCTCACAACCCACTTGTATTACTCATGAGGGTAGAATTATACGAAACTATTTGATACAATTCCTAAGATGAGAACAGATGCAGAAAATGTTCTAAATTAAATAATTTCTCAGATAGATATTAAAGTACTTTTGCTTAAATATTTTTAAATTATGAAAATTGCGCTTGATGTAACTAAATCGTTACGTATAGCTAAATTCTTTGGATCTTTATTTGAGTCGATTAATGCCACAGATTTACCAAAATACTTCCTTAAGTATACTTTGCAAATCTTTTGGATCTCTCGTTATTGTCTTATTGTCAATGTCAGTAACCGTATTGTCTAACCCGAACGTGTGTCGCCTGCATCTGTCTCACTCTCTGTGTTTCTCTCCCTCTCTCTCACGACATGTCTCTCACACACATCCCGAACAGGAATAACAGGTATCACTTAACAAACTGTTCATTAAAAATTTTCCTATTCTTCCCACATTTGCGCTTTTGTCAAGTGTGATTGCTTGTTTGACATCGATGTTGTCTGTGCTGCTTTTAAGGCCTCTTTAATTTCTATTAACACAGTTATAAAAGCGGTATCATTAGACTTGGTCTTTTATTATACCTTTGCTGTAATCTGTAATACGCTTAATCAATTTAGTGACAAAATTATTTTGAAATGTTATACGATTTCATTGACATCTTTTAAGTCATGTAGTCTTAAAATTTATTAATAAAGCATACAATGAATTTTAAACACTGAACTTTGGAATTTAAATTGAAGGGCCTTAATTTTTGGCAATGTTTGATTATTGTCACTGTTAATGTATTTTTGTGTATTAACACCTAATTTTTTATATTTTAATGAGTTAATTAATTCAAGTTGCAAGCACTGTCCAGGTAAGAATACTAATTATTCTAACGAAACAACGACAGCTTGTTTTCACTTTGAATGCTTTTTATAAGGATAAGGTAGCCGATATAAAGAGCCAAATCCAAAGAGCGCCTGTTAAACACTGATTTATTAGATGCTAATTTAAAGATACTCACCAGAAATATCTGTGTGTATCAATCAATCTGTTTTTTACGCATGTGTGCACATAAAATACATGCCCACGTCAAACGATCCGGCCAGCACTGTTGGGTAATATTGAATCACCTGTGTGTTGTAGCCGGTACGACTTTCCAAATTGAGAGTATTTTATTATAAAGTCATTCTTTTACATCTCAAACGATGTACTCGATATTACAGGTTACTAGTGCTTCATATAAGGAAATGACATAACACCACCTATTCTATATTTTTTACTTTTTTGTATCACTTTTGTGGTCGTTCGTTTACCTACATCCTAAGAATATTTCTCCTTTTACACCTAGCACGAATTTTCTGTTTATATTATAAATACGATGACAACATTTTTTTTACATAAATACAAAATGAAAGATCGTTATGGTTATTTGACTATGAAGTGTCTTCTTCGTCCGTAAACTGCTATAACATTAACAGGTATACCAGGCGATGATGAGTCGAAGAGACCATCTCGAGCACAACAGCAGAGTCTGAACGCTGAGTGCATTCTCAGCAAGGAGCAACTATACGACATGTTCCAACAGATACTCGGTGTGAAGAAATTTGAACATCAACTCTTGTTCAATGCTTTGCTGGTAAATTTTACCAATTTTATTATTCTTAAATTTTAAACATTATATACTTACGATAGAGATAGACAGAAAAATATTCAGCACTCCTTCGTTTCACCAGTTACGCTTTAAGCCACAGATAATGTCAGTATAATAATAATAACCATCTTTCGAAAGGGGACTAGGCAAGAAATAATATGTGAACTGTTACGAATATACAGAGAAGAAAAATTATCGTTGTATAGAATAAGAAAAATATTAAATGCTCTGGAAAAAACTTATCAAATTTCCAAGTTAAGAATGCTAATATACTAAAAACAATAGAACAATTTTCAACAGCAACATTTGTTTTACCGAATTCTGGAATTTTCCCAATAATGTTCTTTAAATTTATTGTTTACAATGTTCGCGAGCTCTTTCGAACGACCGACCGCTAAATCTTTCAATGCTACCTTATTCAAGCGAAGAAAACCATTATATAATATTTATTTAAGATATTTTGAAATTGAAAAATTATTGAAAGGTTAGTGATAACAATTGATTTGAAACTATGTTATCAGCTTGGATAGACCTGGATATTACACATAGATTAATTGGAAAACATCTAGGGTTATCATACAGATATCGGTGAGGATAGCAATCGAATTCGGTCGACGATTACGAGAAGATCATTGCAATAACCCTTTTACTAAATGAGTCCTTAACTATTAAAGCTAAGATAAGCTACATTGCACTTTTAAGTTGCCGCAAACGAGGTTTCGAAACAAGACGCTTATTCAAAACTTCAAGCTATTCGAAAATGTGAATGTTATCGCTGAAACACTAATCGGCTGTAAATTGAAAATGGTCGTTGGTAAATTCCGGGCACGTATATCGCAATGCAGCTAAATTGTTCAGCACTACATTACTAAGTGTGTACGTTTTTATGATTTCGTCCAAGATAAGTTCCATTCAGGAAAAAATCTTAAATGAAAGTATACGTATAATTAAATATTGATTAAGGAACGAATATACATATTTTATAATCATGACAATAATTACTATAACAGTTAGATTCAGCGGACGAGCAGGCAGCGGCCATAAGAAGAGAACTGGACGGCAGAATGCAGAAAGTCAATGAAATGGAACGGGTAAGAATAAATTTTACAAAATTATATCATCAGTAACTTCAACGTCAAATACATTATTAAATAACACTTAAACCCTTTAGGGAAGATTCAAATACACTTAATATGTGATAAACTTTCTTTATCATTTGTGGTAAGAGATAAGGTATAGTAGATTAAATTATATATGAAATGAAAATCAACGCAGTGGTTATTCAATGTACAATGTAAGGGTATCTAATATTCACAAATAAGTCGAGCTTCCTAATCCTATATCCAATAATATTATATCAAACCAAAACAAATTCATAGTAAATATTATGTTCAGTGAATATTTGAAAGAACACAAATATTGCAGAACCGGAAACTGATGCCCAAGTTCGTGCTAAAGGAGATGGAGTCCCTGTACATCGAGGAGCTGAAGTCGTCGATCAACCTATTAATGGCCAATTTGGAGTCCCTCCCCGTGTCGAAGGGCGGGGCGGACTCCAAATACGGCTTGCACAAAATCAAGCGGTATAATCACAGGTCAGTATTTAATGTGAATTTATTTAATGATGATGATTTAATGATTATGATTTTTCATAATTTTTCGGTTAAATGTCAATTTTGGATAAATTACAAAACATTATTTACATAAATACAATATTCAATGTGTTCATTGGTCTTTGCTTTATAAAAGCTTTGTGTGAAGAAATTGAAATGAAAAAAAATGATGATAAAATAAATTACACGTTGAAGATGACTATAATTGGATAACCATTAATTGTTGTTAAATATTTACTAAATAAGAGTTTTTGTAAAATGGCTTTGAAAGTCTATGCAATTGTCTATTGTTTGAAAAAGTATCACAGATATTTTTCACTTTATTTCAACTATTTATGAAAGAGGATCGTAATCGGCAGAGATTCACAATTTTTTTTTGATATAAAATATTATATTGGTTATAGTTTTAAGAGTATTGATTAAGTCTTAGACGTACGTTGATATAAAATCATGATTATTTTTTCCTTCTTCAAAATTATTTTATCGGCACACCGAATTTCATTTCCTTTGCAATTTCCCATTGTGACGTGAACCAAACACAAAATCAAACACGAAATAATTTAAAAAAACCAGTATTACTGATGTGCATAAACAAATTTGCTTTAATGGTCAAGGTTGAACATTTTCAGAAACTTTTAAATTCATGGTCAATTAGCTACAACTGCATCGTCCTGAACTAATTTGATTATGTTACATCTGGTAATATTAAAAACAGATCCTCTATGTATACAATATAACAATTTAAACCAAAAATAGGTACAATACATAATCATTTTTCTACTTGTTTATTTCAATTTTGATTTTTCTGTCCCTGGCACATAACCGGACGGTATATATAAAAGGAAGTACAAGTAATGAGAGCATAAATGATAATTACGAGCACGTGTAGCCGAAACCTGACACCCACCCGGCCTGAACCTACAACTTTTGATATTTGGAATCCTAATGTTGTCATTATTAGACCACTGTAGAAATAGACATTAACCTAGAGTACCCTAGAATTAACTAATGAAGATTCAATTTTACAATATAAACAAATTTAATAGCAATTAACATCAATTCGAATAAGGTTATGAAAAGCCGAAAAATATTATGGCTCCAATGTAGTTGGTGAATCGGAAAAAAAACTTAAACTTATCATAGTTGTTTCTTCATCAGTTGCTAATATTTTACTTACATATCGACACAAGGAATTAAATCATATAAAGTCGCTAGAGGAGCTATAGTTCGTGATCATGATAATAATAATAAAAAAATGACAACAAAAGGAGAATCGCTTCCACACCACTGCCAGAAGATTTAAATAAGCTTGCCTGTTAACTTGAAACGAATGTAGAAGATATTTGAAACATAGCAGATTCCGCTAGAGAACTTAACGAGTTAAAGCTTCACTTATGCATTTCCATAGCAAGTGCCGTAGAATAAAATGCAATAAAACATTAAACATAATACATATCGAATAACAATATAAGCTTACAAATCAAACAGAAAGCTTACCACTTCATCTTTGATTTCCACTTAATTATTTTCTTATTTTTTCTTTCTCTTTTAATTTACTTATAATATTAATAATAGGTTTAATATTAACTATAGTTAAGTGATAAATGCTTCGTGCTTCACTAGGGCTTTGATTAGTTATAAAAGCATTATAAAATATCACTCTCTATTGTAAGTAACCTACTAACATGTATGTTCCATAGTCTATGTAATATTTTCTATTTGTTGTGCTTAATCATTCTTGGTATCGGTGATGGTTCCATTGTGAATGCCACCTTCTTTTTCTTGGGCTTGTGAATGTTTCCCTTTAACCCTTTCTACATATTTTTCATTGTTATTAATATATTCCGTGTTGTCAAACTCAAAATACGTGTACATATTTATATTCTTGGCATTATCTTAATTCTTTCAACTTGCGTTTTCGTATTTTACTGTTGTGGATCTTGTATTTAAAATTGTATCTTTGTAAAAAAATATATATAAAATTGTAAAAACATATATATAAATATAAATGTCAATATTTTAAATATTTCATTGCTGTTTAAATATTATATACGTCAATTTTGTCATTTCTCTGGGATCAATTATCGTGGTGGTGGTTATTTTAATGGTGTAGAAATGCCGGACCGGACCCGAGTCCAAGGTTGAGTAAGCAGCTATGTTTCAGATCACAAGGATCTCTAGCCAACAAGCTAACAGGTGAAGCTGATGGTGGCGACGTAGATACGCAGTTAACGAAAATGGATGTAGTTCTCACATTCCAGATCGAGGTAAAAATTTAGAGAAGTCAAATAAGGAGGAACTCTGAAGCAAATAACAACCAATTGATAGACCCTTTACTTGAATTAAGACAATTTATTAATTGAGTTGTTATTTGCTAAACAGAATATAAATAAGTCAATAAAGATAACTAAAAAAAAATTGCATTCGCTACGGATGTCTTCCGTATAGACAAGGATACCAGAATTGTAAGGTAAAATGTGAGACTCTAGTTTGCAAGACGAAATAACTTGAATTAATTTGGCTTAACAAAGAACAAGAAGAATTTGTGCAAATTAGCTATTACTGTATAAAGAAGAATATCACATTACTAAAGTACGTTTTGAATTAAAATGAATTCTAGGTGGTTGTAATGGAGGTAAAGGGGCTAAAGTCCTTAGCACCGAACAGGATAGTATATTGTACTATGGAGGTAGAGGGAGGAGAGAAGCTGCAGACAGACCAAGCAGAAGCATCGAAGCCAATGTAAGTTTTTAATAAATTGTAAATTATTGACGCAAATTTTAGTGAAATTACAGGGTTAGATGCTTTTATAATTTTAATAAGGACTCTCCTCTCCAATCATTGTTATTTTAATACACTTTTGATATCTGATAAAAAACAGGTGGGACACACAAGGCGATTTCAGTACAACACAGCCGCTGCCGGCGGTCAAAGTGAAATTGTATACGGAGAATCCTGGTGTTCTGTCTTTGGAAGATAAGGAACTTGGCAAGGTCGTGCTTAGGCCTACACCTCTGTCGAGTAAGGTATGATCTATCAAGTTGTCACTAATTAGAGACCTACAATTTTTTTTGACTGTTGACTTGTATACTTGTGGACGGTGAGGATGTGTATGGTGATACACATCCTTCATAACCGGAACACAAATTGTTTTGGCAACAATTATTTCGCAATAGAAATAAATGTAACGCTATCGCTTCCCTACATATTAAACTATGTAGTTATATAAAATAATCGCTATCCATAAAACAAAATCGCAATTTTAGGCTCCGGAGTGGCATCGCATGACAGTACCGAAGAATCTGCCCGACCAGGACTTGAGGATTAAGATCGCCTGTCGAATGGACAAACCGCTTAATATGAAACATTGCGGGTATGTGACACCTTTGACGTCATCCTCAACGTCATCATTATTACTTTTAGCGTATTATCTCATTATGATGGCCTTAAGGCCGTAATATACAATTTTGGCTAAGTGAAGGTCAGCATAAAGTCAAGGTAAAAATAAGATGGAAATATTGTGAAAATATTAAAAAAAAAGTACAATTCAAGTACTTTCTGCTCGTTGGTAGAGCTATATTCCACAGTGGTAATTATGTAACCAACTTAGGAGCAGAAACTAATAATACTACCTTTATTCATTTACAAGAGCATCGTGTTCAAAAATGTTAATGATTCAGGAAAAAGTTTAACTCCATATTTTGTCATAAAACATGTAAACATTCACGAGAAAGATTATGGAAATCTACAGTAAAATTCGTCTTTTATTTTCAGTTACCTCCACGTGATTGGGAAGGCAGTGTGGCGAAAGTGGAAGAGGCGATATATGGTTCTGGTACAAGTCAGCCAGTATACTTTTGCCTTGTGCTCCTACAAAGACAAGAAATCGGAGCCTGCCGAGATGATGCAACTGGATGGCTTCACCGTAGACTATATAGAACTTGCCAGTGGTGAGAACTAATTTACTTGTATAACCAGAACGTATTTTAAATGCCACATTTAAGCACAGTCTCTATCATGACTGACGCAGAACCTAATTGAAACCCAGTAAGTATTTCATAATACTCCTTCGTGATTTTATGTATTCATATAATCCGTAGTAAAATATATCGAATAGAAGGCTTTGAAATAATCTTTTTTTTTCTTTTACAGCTCAACTAATGGTCGGCCAAGGTACGTTAAATTCAAAATATGTTATTCCAAATACAGTAAATGTCCACAATTTAATTTTATTCACAAACAATTTGACATCATTATGCGACGTCTAATACCTCAAAATATCATTAACCTTGCTAATTTTTATAAACATCAATTACATCTCATTTCCAAACCCTTTGCCTCCATCGTAGAACTGGAAGGCGCCAAGTATTTCATGAACGCAGTCCGCGACGGAGAGTCCATCCTGCTGGGTGTGAGCGACGAGAATGAGTGTCATTTGTGGGTGATGGCGCTGTACCGCGCCACGGGGCAGAGCCACAAGCCCACGCCACCGACCACATCCGACACGCATATAAAGATCATGGGAGGTACGTTTTGGAAGAAGATATTAAACGTACTAACGTCTGTAATCATCGCAGAGGTGAGCGGAGAAGTGTGGTACACTCCCACGTTTCACCAGTTACATTTATATCCTATTATGAAATAGCTTATTGCCATACAATGGACAGAAACCCAAGTTCCGAGCCACTAGTAGGAAATTTTAACTAGAACATCTAAAGTAGCAAAATCCAATAGTAGATTTGGAATACGGATTTGATCCCGGAATTTCTCTAAAAGGCATCCTCAACGATCTATATTCTGTAGTTAACCATGCCCGGCAATGCCAAATAAAAATGATTTCAGTCAAATTCTTTGGAAATGTAACTCTTTCTATGTTTAAATTCTTATGTTCCACATACGTATGTATGTATATCTGAAAATTTGTGTTTAATCTTCCAGACGCTGACAAAGCTCGTAAGCACGGCATGGAGGACTACATCCAGGCGGATCCTTGTCAGTTCGATCACCACCAACTCTTCTCCACGCTGCAATCGCTCACGCTAAAATATCGCCTCCAAGATCCCTACTGTTCCTTGGTAAATCACAGGATGATCTATTATAACACTTGTGTAAAAACATTCATGATTGGGAGATAGAACACTCAAACTGGCCTGTCTTTTCATTTCTGGTTACCAGGACATTGTTGTGTCTGCCACTAATTTTTATGCCATTAGGCATAAGTCCACTCTTTGGAACCTAGCTTTAGGTAATAAAAGATAAATTTAAAAGCATTATACACATTAATACAGATATATTTTTGTAATTTCTTTCTCTTTGGTAGTGTTGGTTGCAAGTGCGACTAGCGATCGCGATGTCCTGGGTTCAATTCCTGGGTCGGACACTACTAAACATTTGTAATTTAGATTTTCTAGTAGTGTCTCGGAGTCCGGATATTTGCCTGGTGTATGGCACTAGGATCACCTCACCACATATTCCATACTGGGAATTAAACGTAACAAGAAAAACGTGGGCTTGTTCTACATTCCTCTGGCCACCTCTTCGGGGATTTTCGTAAGTGAAGTGAATAAACACGTGTCCAGGGCTGGTTCTCGCCGGGCCAAGTGTTCGTGCTGGACGAGTACTGCGCGCGGTACGGCGTGCGCGGCTGCTTCCGCCACCTGTGCTACCTGTCGGACCTGCTGCGCGTGGCCGAGAGCGGCGCGCAGTGCGTCGACCCCACACTCATGCACTATTCGTTCGCCTTCTGCGCCAGCCACGTGCACGGCAACAGGTCAGTCATGCACACGCGCGTGCATTTCTAATGCGTAATATTGAGAAATTTTGACCACTGGTCAATGCGCTCATTAGAAAGGGACTTATTTTCGTAGAATATATGCATAGCCTTCAAATCGGCAACTGCGCGTGCTAAGAAACAAATACTTAATACAGTTAAAAGAAATTTCGAGTGTTTCTAATGTTTGATGTATGTATGTTATTCAAGGGTAAACTTTTTTTGTGGCTGCGTATTAATTCAGTTTTCACTTCGCTAACCGTCCTGGACAACGCTAATTACTCGAGGTAGCATTACAACTGAATTGGCCATCAGAACACGCCTATTAAAATTGTCCTCAATCATCCTGAGTATTTTGCCTATGATTATTTACTAATTTTAAAACATATGTATACCAATACACATACAAAATATGAACGCTTAAGAAATGTTTTTTTAAGTATTGAACAATGTTTAACACTGAAAAAAACCCTGACAGCTGGGTTTGATTTCCAGACGACTTGTAGGATCCACGTAATAAGTACATACGAGTATATTTAGAGTGTTTGAAATTTCACCACAACACAAGATGTTTATAATCTGAGCCACTACGTGTGAGGTAAATTTGAATTTCACTGATAAATGTTTCGTGAGTGCTTATATGATTATATATGTACTGGATTAAATCACATGTGTTTCTTCGGGATGGCCCGACTAGGTTTCGGACCTATACGAGGTCCTTCTTCACTTGAATTCCTTTTAGATTTTCCGCTCTCTATTTTGAATCGAACTAATACACAATAATTACCTTCTCTGTATATACGAAAGAAACCGTAAGTCTTTGTTACATTTGATGTCCTAATTAGTTGGAAATATTTGGTGTGTAATGTACAAAAGTGATATGAACTTATTGATTGATTGTTTAAAAGGTATTTAATCGAAAGGGTAAATCTTCCCAAACTCTCTTTACCTGCCCTAAGTCTCTCATTCCATTTCCAAGTCTTCGTATGGTTTTCAGGCGTTACTCAAATTGTCAATCGGTTAAAGAAAGCTATCTTTTTGAAGTTTAATTGCATTTTAGTAGCAAACATTAAACAATCAATCAATAGTTCCAGCCACTTCACAAGCCCGAACCGCCGCACTATATGAATGTACCATGGCTTTCGATGTACCTGTCTATTCTATAATATCTATTAATGTAACACGCCTCGTCTACTACTAATATATCTAATGCATAATATCTTGTGCCTTGATGGTTTCGTGATGAATTTTGAGGTGAAGGAAACAGTACAATTACTTTAGACTTTTAAATAGGATTACGGATTTAATTATTATGGGCGTAACTCTCCTGAAAGGAGAGGTCTATGTCCTGTGTCCAACAGTGGACTACGATAGTTTAGTGATGATGAGAAAGCTCGGCGTTATGTCTAACAAATGACTAAACGAGCTTCCTGATGTTGGTGGTCATTTACCTCAATAGCGTCCAGTAACTATGTGCTTAAGCTTGATATCACATGAAAATATCTAAGCCTTACTGCTTCGCGACTGCAATGTACACGTTTGTGGTGTGGTTTGCAGGGCATGAAATATTAGAGCTCTGAACATTGGTCTAATCACGTTTAAGTGACTTCTGATATATTTACCAAAAACCCCTATCTCTACCAATTGGACTTAGTGAAATTATGCCAATGTAGAAAAGCTCTTTGGTCAATGTAATGTCTCATTAGTATTCGTTCTCGTTAGTA
Organism: Mimoniades nurscia nurscia; assembly: GCA_018246595.1. Lineage (NCBI taxonomy): Eukaryota > Metazoa > Arthropoda > Insecta > Lepidoptera > Hesperiidae > Mimoniades > Mimoniades nurscia. The sequence continues at coordinate 13,274 of DWFO01000123.1, forward strand.
GTTTTTTGGATGATTTTAAACGAGAGACGTGAAGTGAGTTGATTCATTAAACGCCCAGTGGCTTATGACTAATAATTTTCGCGTGTTGTATTAAACTGTTTCCAGTATCCTCTGAATTTATCAATTTCTCTATTACTCGTATATGTATATGTATGTGCTTGACTGAATGTAACCTATGCATACTAATATTTTCTGTCTTCGGGATCATGGAGTTCGCGGTACTAATCAAACATATTCGTAAAAACAAATGTACATATCTAAGATTGAAAAATATTCATATCTTGATGAAAATTTTAATTAATTCAATTTTGAATAAATATTGATAACCTTGAAATATGTTAATATAAATAAACATGTAAATGTAATTTATTGTATTGAAGAAAATTAGCAAGTTTACTGAAAATATTATAATGTTAAAAGTTTTGCTGATGGACTTTTCCAAGAAATGAAAATCCATAACCTTCTGTATGAATAGACAAACCGACATACAGAATATGGCCTAGTAGTAACAAAGTACCGCCAGCTCCAGTTCCGGCCCTATCCCGCTTGTGCCCTACTAGAGTAAGCCCCAGTGGCGAGTGGTTTACAGTACGGCCACGTTGCCTGGCAGGCCCGACGGCGTGGGCAGCATCACTGTCCAGGAGAAGGAGAAGTTCGCCGAGATTAAGGATAGGCTGAAGACATTACTCCAGAACCAGATCACCAATTTTCGATATGCGTTCCCTTTTGGACGGCCCGAGGGTGCTTTGAAGGTTAGTTATGTCGCCTAATGATAAATAATTTGTACAATAAACAATTATACACGAAAATATTAATTAGAATAATAATTGTAATTGGAATGTTGAATTGGAATTAATGGAATGTCCCTTTACTTAATATGTTGAATATGTACTAATCGATGAATCTATTAAAACGTATTTTATATGAACATCGTGCAGGCTTTTTACATTCATTGCATTCACCATGAACTTACCAAATCTGTGAATTACTAAACAACCCTAAAATATTGTATTAACCTATTCCACTTCCAGGCAACCCTCTCTCTTCTGGAGCGAGTGTTGATGAAGGACGTTGTTACGCCGGTAGCTCCGGAGGAAGTACGTGCCTTAATCCAGAGCAGCTTGGAACAAGCGGCCCTGCTGAATTATACGCAGCTGAGCCAAAAGGCTAACATTGAAGGTTTTTATTGATCTGAAAACTTCTCTTGAATGAGCTTTAAAAGTACATGAAACACGATGACATTGTACACGAAAAACAAAGTGACTGCGTTTGTCGAGAAGTAGAATTTCAAGCCAAAAGTAATATATGCTAGAAATCTTAAAAATTTCATAATCCTCTTTGAGATTAGAGCTGAGATATATAGTGACTTGGGGCTGTGATGGAGTATCACAGCAGATAAGCTGCTTGTTCATAGACATAATAATAATTACATGTAACAATAATGAAATTTATTAACCCTCTCGGAATTCAGAGGATCTAAGAGGAGAGACAATGGTGACGCCCGCGAAGAAGCTGGAAGACCTGATCCGTCTGGCCGAGCTATGTGTGGACCTGCTGCAGCAGAACGAAGAGCATTACGCGGAGGTAATACCCCTGTATTTAAGATTTGGATGTTTCCTGACAAACCGTTCCGAAGTGCGGCAGATTTTAAAGTTTAATTTTAAAACTGATGTTAATCATAAATAGCAATGACAGAAAATTCCTTGAAATAGATAGAATATTGATCGTTACGGCAATAGTAAGGACTGAATGATTTGTTGATGATGATTTATTTTAGAAAATATAAATTCTATTTTTAAATGTTTACCGAGATGCACTTCTAGACGGTTGTATATAATGTGTATGTATATGTCTGTGTGTCTTAAATGTCATGATTTCTGTTATGGTAAACTTCTTTAAGACGAAACGCGATATGATGATTTGTAAAACAAATATTGTAATGCCAATTTACATTTCCAATTATACGCATTTGTATTAAAGGATAATCTTTTGGAATTTAATAATTTGGAATGTCCTTAAATAAGTTTACCAAAATATAATGTCAGTGTTCACTGGATTGGCACCCTACTCTCCTGTCGCTATTAGTGTGGGGAATGACGAGGCAGTTGTTTTACTTTCTTTTTCGTTTTCTAACAGAGCTCACAGTATTAAAAGGATATTTTTTTAATTAATAAATTTAATTTTCTACAGCGTAAACCAAAAAGTAGTATGCTTATGCAATTTCTTGTTTATTTACGAATAAACAAGATTAATTATTACAGTTAAAAAATATATTTTTCATTTTTGCGTCATTGGTAATATTTGAAAGAAAGAAAGAAAGAAAGAATTCATTTATTTATGCATCTGACATTATATGTGCTATAACTTTGGTTAGCTACGACGATACTGTTCAGCTCTGTTCGTCCGCGACGAAAATTTTTGTTCCCCTGTAATTTTTTTTACAATTGGGTATTCTTGGTGGTATACATCAAAGATAGCAACTGACTGTAAATTCATATAAAAAGATTATGTATTATACAATTTATTCATCTGTATTAAATCCGTATTGTTCTGTCCCCAGGAAATGGTTATTATTTTATTCAAAGTTTTGTCTCTTGGGTCCTAACAATTTAATGAGAATTATAAAAAAATACATAATGTATTTTGATGTAGTCAGTTACATCTTTGTTACTTAGAAATAAGCAGATATTTTTTTGTTATATGTGAATTAATAACCTATATGTTTTATGTGGCTTTGTCATTCAATGAATTACGGATGACTGTTATTCTGTAATAAATACATTGAGTTTATTTTTATAAATTTTTCTAATTAATTATTCTTTTTTCACATACCTTTTAAAAATGTATTTGAAAGCTTTGGAAGTATCCGTATTCATTAACTGACGTTAGATATACGCAACAGCTCTATAAAAAAACTTTTATATTCCACTTCTATCTTATCTTTTATTTCTCCGCAGGTTTATAACACAAAACCGGACTCTAGCGGTCAACCAAATGTAACTACTTATTTTGATTGCTCAGCTGAACGAATCACTTGTCAATTTGTTCACTCAATCTTGATCATTGTTCACTATGATTGTTAATTTGATCACAGATATACTTACGAGGCGTAGACACAAGACGTTTCTGAATAGATCCAGTCACGCTTAAGCAAGCTTAGTTGTTTAGTGATTCGATAATTATCTGGGAGACATATGCATGGAATCCCGTTTGAATGATCGTTAACTGACGTATACTGACGTTAACTGACTGGGACCAATGATATCAAGTTCAGATACTTGGACGACATTTGCTACACTTCAAAATCTCTGATATTAATATAGAAATGTGGTGTACTTTACATTCCTAAAAACAATCAGTGAAAGTCTTATATTTGATAATATTCCAGTGTAAAATTGTTTTAAATTAGAAGTATTTTTAGTACAATATGGTATTATAATATGTCCATTGTGAAACTTAAAATTTTATGAGAAACTAAAACATAAATAATCGTGAATTTATTTTAAATTAATTTTAATAACTAACAAACAAACTTAATTTTATATTAATGTAATAATCTTGGGAATATTTCGCTATTCGAATACTGAAATGCAAAGAATGTCCTTTTAATAAATATGCTATATGAATTTATCATTCTAGGCCCAGACGTTCAAAATTCGAGATTAAAATTTTTTATAACACTCTTTTGCTATTGAAATTCGACGATATTGGCAAGTTTACTTCACATCTCAAATATAAAGTGCCAGTTTTATATTTCAATTAAAAAATCTTTTCTCATACAATTCTACCAACAACGTATCACTCACTACTTCATTACAATGATAATGATACATGTTTACACGAACATATCACAGTGTTTGCTTTAGTAGAATGCTGTTTTAGTAGGTTTTTAGTAATTTCGAAGCCTGTGCACATGTTCGAACAACATCAACCTCTAACTAAACTATACGAAACATAGACATAATTTTGACATAGCACAAGATATTTCAAAGTCACTTTCTAAAACCATTTTGATACTTCTAATATGAACAAGCTTATAGACATCCTGTATAAAGTTCGTAGATGCTTACGTATTTTTATCCTAAAAAGTTATGTTGCATGGTTTCCTTTATACTTGGTTTATAAGTGGTTTCCTTTGTATTTAAAACATACCTTTAATTTAATTTTAATGCACCTCTATTGTACGTATCCGGATATTTATTCGATAACAATCAATAAATAAAAAAAACAGCTGTATACCAAAATTATTCAAGGAACGGCAATGGCACGTTTTATTAAATTGTGGTAATTTACAAAAAATTGTGTTAATCGGAAAATAACTTTAAATTTACAAAAGAGGGAATAAATTTTCAAAAATTTGACAAATACCTAAATCGTAAATTTTTTTTTGACGTACAAAGTATGTTCTATTGAAAAATAAAATTCCAGTTAATATAGCTTCATTAATGATACTTTTATGGCTTTTGGCTTTATTTAAAATGTTACAAGATTACTTTATTAACAGTAATATTTACAACAAAACAATACACCGCTGTATATTAAATTACTACAACCAGTTTGTGTATATTAATGGAATTCCAGCTAATGAATGTTAAAGTCAATAATAAATAATCAATTTAAATATGTTTATATTAGAACATCAAATTCTTTTTTTTTATTATAATTAAATAATACCAAATAATAATTTCGAATGTTCTGTTTTGTATAATAAAAAATACCTGGCTAATATTATATACCACAAAGTATTAACGATAAAAAAGTACCTCAAATATAATTGGAATGTTTAACGGAAAGTTCCTTTATACAGGCATTCGCGTGGTTTTCCGAGTTGCTGGTGGAACACGCCGAGATTTTCTGGGCGCTCTTCGCCGTTGATATGGACCGGGTTCTGTCCGAGCAGCCCCCGGATACTTGGGACTCATTCCCGCTGTTCCAGATCTTGAATGACTACTTGAGGGTTGACGGTGAGCACGGATTATTTCTATACAAATGCTACAATTCCTTTAGCACAAAGATAAACATTAAACAAAAGTCTTAGCGCAAAACACCAATAATAAAAAACCTTACGAATCGTGATGTTATCCAAAAATAGTGTTAACTTTATATATTTCGTCGCAGAGAACCTCAAGGGTGGCAGATTCCACGAACACTTGCGTGAGACTTTCGCGCCATTGGTAGTACGCTACGTCGACCTCATGGAGTCGTCCATATCTCAGTCGCTGCACAAGGGCTTCGAGAAAGAGAAATGGGAGATTAAGGGGTAACAACTGTTTATTATTTGAAACAGCTTAAACATATGACCATGCTAAGTTTTACATTCCCTATCATTGACTGCATCAGATAGCAAAATATTATGGCTTTCAGTTTTAAAACATGTTAGAGCAGTTAAACAAGGCCTAAGTACTCTGAACACATAGAAAAAGTTTCGACGAAAAATTTTACACTTTTTGTAAAATTAACAGGGCTGTCTTAAATAAGATTTTGCGCTGATTACATACTCAGTGTTAATTAAACATCATCAGGCAACACTTAAGTAAATCTCATGTCTTATCAACTCGTGTCCAATCCCCTCCAGTAACGGCTGTGCGACGAGCGAGGAGCTGTTCTGGAAGCTGGACGCGCTGCAGTGCTTCATCCGCGACCTGCACTGGCCCGAGCCCGAGTTCCGGCAGCACCTCGAGCAGCGCCTCAAGCTGATGGCCACCGACATGATGGAGACCTGCATACAAAAAACTGAATCGTCTTTCCAGGTACGCATTGTTTGTGGAGATATTTGTAAATGATTTTATCAAAGTAATGAAAATTATTTTAATAGGAATAATAATATCTTTCGGCAATACTTTGTTATGGTGTTCAGATAGGTGATGACCAAACATGTATATAATTACAAACACGCCTAAATAATTCTCTTGATTAAGAACCAAAGCCACATTATTCGGCTTTGAATTCAAGAAAGTATTTGTGACTGTCCCTAACAATATTTACCGCAGTCTTGGCTAAAGAAGAGTGTGACATTCATGTCAACGGACTACATCCTGCCGGCGGAGACGTGCGCCATGGTCAACGTGGCGCTGGACGCCAAGAACCAGGCGCTCAAGCTTTGTACTGTTGATGGGGTGGACATTGTGAGTATGACCCTTGAATGTTCAACCCGCCCCTCACGTTCTAATTGTCATGTGATTCTGACCGCCTTCAACACCCATGAGCCCCGCCTCGAGAGTCAGGTTCATAAGCCGCTGATTCAACGGGCCTATAAGTCTGTAAATGTAGTTCACTTACAAACAATTTTCTTAAACACTTCCAAATTGAATTGGGTACCACAATGAGTGAGTTTTCTTCTTGATGTTTCTTTTGTTTAGCGATATCCATAGATCTCAGTTCCGTTATGATGTTTGTTCTTCCCCTTCCCTTTCTGCAGTATAACACAAAAATGGAGTCCCAGATCGACGCCTGCCTGCAAGCCATGGCCACCGGCATGACCACTCGCCTGTCCGCCGTGCTGGAAGCGACCCTGGGCAAGATCGCCAGGTTCGACGAGGGAAGGTACACTCGAATTAACTTAATCTTTAGTAATACCAGTACATCATCATCCCCTTAATGGATTTCACCGCTGGACATCATGATCAAAATCATAATAATTCTTTATTGCAAAATATGGTACAAATGATCTTAGAAAAAATACAGTTCAATCATATTTGACCTATGTGGCCATGCAATGTGTTATAATAGGCCTCGCCTGAAGAATTATGACCATAAGCCCAACACTAGGCAGACAGGTTGGGGACCGCAGAGTAACGCTTCTCGCCCCGCCCACGCTGCTGTCCATAGGCGGCCAGGGTATGTAACTGTGCCTAGCGAGACCGCGCCATACCGCGATGTGCCATGCACGGGTTCGGGTTCTTACTCCTGCCCGACAACGAATAGTACAACCAGCAAATTACTCTGAATTGTGGATTAACTGGCTGTAATCGCGTATGCCATCGTGTATTTGCCATTGTTAGAGTAGATTTCGAGTATTAAAGGTCGTTTAAAGTCTGGTAAACTGCATGACGCGTAATAGATTTGTACTCTTAACCGTTCTCAGTGTTATTGAAAACGTGTGTCCTACTGTAAAACCTCAAATGAGTTGATGTTGATGACGTTATAAACGTCTGATCAACCGTTTCAAGGTACGACAACAATAAACACCGAATATTAAAATACCTTTATCTCGAGCGACTATTAATTAGGTTAGATCACTGTTTCATATACGGCATCTCTATTAAGGTCCATTTAAGACTGAACACATTGAACACGTTGGATACTTTTATGAGCTTCGGATAGTTTTGTTCATAATTCAAGACAATGCTCAATTAAATGTAGCGTTTTGAATAATACATGAAGTCATCCGAATTCCATCGCGTTTCAGCTTGATCGGGTCGATTATGACCATCGCCAACGTATCCGGCTCCGGCAAGGACATCGGCCAGGGCTACGTCAACTTCATGAGGAACTCCATGGATCAGATTAGATCGAAGGTAGATCTGTTTTTCATATAAATGAAACTTAAGTGTAACTTGTATTTTAAGGGAATTTGATGTTCAATGATCACCTTCATTTTTACTTTTTAACGTTGGTTCCGATCAAGGACAATAGTATAACTTAAGAGACGTTTATTTATTTATTCGTTAGGTAATCCAACAGCGTTACAAAATTGAAGAAAAATTAGTACACATTTAATAATAATAATAATAATAATAAGACCAAAACGGATTACACTAATATTGATATTAACATTATAATTAACTGTTTAGTTAATACAAATAGTTGTTCATGTGTGTGTACATGAGGTGTGTGTGGGTGTACGTGTATGGGTACATTTCATAAACCTGTGAGGCACTTATAATGCGGTGTGTCGCGAAGGTGACGGACGAGCTGTGGATCCTGCAGCTGTTCGAGCACTGGTACAGCATCCAGGTGAACATGATCGGCAACTGGCTGGGCGAGCGGCCCGCGCTGCACCCGCAGCAGGTGGCCTGCCTCTCCATCGTCATGAAGGTACCCGTCGGCTTTGCGTACTCCTACAGTGTGCCACACGTGGCCGCAGTGCGTTGGATCTACGAATGCAAATTTATTTGCCATTCGGTGCTCTGTACCCTCATTCTCTTTTTTTAGTCCTATAGTCTTTATTAAAATTAGAATTTTAAATTTATTCTTTTTAATTTAAATGTTTTTCTTTTTAATATTCTTGTATTAAATAATATTCTTATTTATAGAATCTTGCTACAATTTTTAAAATACTCGCTGAACTATATTTTGTTGAATTCTCACATTGCATGTGGCGCCATCTAGTATCGATAATTGGACGCTTCGCTCGCCAAATCGATTAACTCCATTTTTTATTATTATTACATTTAAATATGAAAACACTTGACGATCTCCTAACTGCAATACATATTTGCCAGGTCAAAGATGCGTTTAGAACAATACAGTTTACATCGTATTTTTGAATTTGTAATTTGAAAAGAATTTTAAAAGACAATGTGTAATCTTTTTATATTTTATCAATTTTCTCATATTTTTGTTTTATGGAGTGAATCGATTTAGCAATCGAAGCATCCAATTATTAATTATTAATAATCTGTCTATGTCTTCACAGAAAATGTACAGCGACTTCGAGCTTCAGGGTGTGATCGACGACAAGCTGAACTCTAAGACCTACCAGGGCGTCGCCGCCAGGATGCACACGGAGGAGGCCACCTGCAGCCTGCTGCTCAGCCAGCAAGAGTCAGGGTACGCAATAATAACAGTGAATGTACTGAAATTTATTGTTGAATTTTGATTACTAATGACTGATAGCTTTTATATTTTAGCTTTTATATACTATTATGGTTGTATACAATGCTATAGACAACTTTTGATTTAAACTATTCGATCTTCCAGTGGTGGGGATGATGGATCCGAGGAGGGATCCAGAAGCGGCAAATCGAAGCTGGAGTCTCTGACGGAAGACGCTAAACTTGGAAACGTTACAGCAGTTGTTGGAAAGGTGATGTCTATCTTCATCATCACCAATTTTATTTGCTCATGCTCATTTTCCCACCTTTGTTGCAAACAAGAGACGTTTGTTTTACTTTTTTGTAATAATTGTTCAGGAACGAGCAAAATTTAACTACTAATTCCCTTAGAAAGCGAGGAGTATGGCAATAATATATCATTGTCAAAATCACTGTCAACGTCAATTTCAATATAGACATAATTTGAAAGAACGTAAATAGATGGATAACCAAAACACAGTTAACAATAATAATTATATACGTTATGTAATCTTAAAGAAAATCATCAACTGTCACATATCACAAAGGCACTTATTATATTTTAATCTTTTATTGCCGTGTAGGTTGGCAACATCTTCGGCCGCGGCATCGGCGAGCTGTCGACGAAACTGGGCGGAGCTTCGTCTTGGTTTTAATCGCTAGAATTCCAAATTCTTCTCTATTTACCTCTGTAATACCTTTCTCGCTGTATCCATGTAGGTAACAGTAACGAGTTGAGATTGTAATACTAGGCTTTCGTTATCATCAAATAATATTATTGTACGGAGCAGAATTAATGATACTGGGGTGCTTATGTTCTTCATTAATAAATTGAATCTTAATATTCTAAGAAACGTCTTATAGTATACTGTTCTGTGATGTCATAGATATCTTTTATGCGTTAAATTCTAAAAAAATCTTTTAAATAATGTCGACGATGTCTTTTCTATATGTTACGTATAGAAAAATATTAACGTATAAAACTTAATAACTATGTTGTCGACACGTAGACGTCGCAATTACGCGAGTTGGCAATTAAAATGGCGCTAGCCGATGTTGCCAGTGCGTCGCTTAGTTTTAAATTAGTGTTAACGACGTTAGATTTTATTTTATGAAAAAGCTTTATGTACAGATAGATACTTTCGTTCGAGACAAGTAACACGTATTAGGTGTGAATATTAAGTCTAGTATTTGATAACACGAAGGATATAAAAAAAGTAAACGTATGAAGGCATAATATTTAAACACAATTCTACAATAAGTGAACATATCGCTTTGGCTAAATATTATGTTAAATTTTATTATAAATGCAATAATATTTATGTTATTTATAAATGTATAACAAAAATGTATATTATTCAAATATCGACAATGCATGATAGGTGTAATAAAAATATCTGTTTACTTCTATAAAACCTATTTGTAAGAGAAAATTTAAAACTCGGTTTCCGTTTTCCGCTGACACCTAATGACGTGATAAAATTCTGAACTATACTAATCACGGCATTAAATTTGGACACCTACTGCGAGTCCCATTGCTTACAATCCAAAGTACAGTCATTAATGCGAATTTTACAGATTATTATACAGAAACAATATTTTTCTAATAATAACGACATGCCCCTTTTAGAAGCAGATGTTGATTCTGAATAGCGACTTTACCTCGACTTTACAATAATTACATATTATAATCTAATTGATGTCTTCGTAAATTCATTAAATAATGGAGGGATGTGAGTGTTACCAGTACAGAAAATTCGGTATCGCTGGTAGAAAATTTGCTTTTGTGAAGACGGAAATGCTAATCTTTAGTCTGTCTTTTGGAGTACACTAATTTATTCTTTATAGTTTCATCGCTCTCTAGACTTATATAAAATCTAGTATAATATATGCTAGATCGACACTTGGACTAGTCAGATATGACTTTATATAAAATACATATATAGTTATATTTGTTAACAAAAAAAATATTCTTCTACGCTACTATCTATATTTTGAACAAATAGATAATGTTTAAAAGTTCTTAGGTAATATAAAAAATAAAAATAGAAAATGATTAAGAAGCTAGTTCGCCTTAGTAATATCCTTTTGTGATTGGTGAAGACGAGAGGCGAGAAGAAAGTTATGGAAGTTAAATAAATTTTATGTTACTTTTTCACATTCGCAAAATGTCACTGTTATTTTTTGGTTATTACACTTCGATACATGCTATCTTCACATATACACTGTAGTTTAATTATTTCAAAACAAAAGCATGGCACTACGAAACTACAGCCTTTCACTTCCTAAACTTTTACCATTAGAAATCAAGCGACCAAATAGTCAAATACATTAGATTATTTCAGAAAAGTGTTTTATGCAAAACGACAGTACCTACTTATGAATGGTTTAGAAATAGCACCTTAGAATTATCAAGGCACGACATCGTTAAGTAAATACGGCTCAGTAAATAGCATTATGTTCATATTATAAATATGTACCTATATATTTTAAGCGTATCCATTTATTTCCTAATAAGCATTGTAAACTTATTTCAGTGCCAGCAATGTATTCCATTGAAATTCGTTTTTTGAAATTGTAATTAAAGTTACAATAAAATATCTTTTCGTTACTTTATCAAAAATGTATGTGATCTGAAACATTTAATACAGTTCATTCATTAGGAGATTTTATAAGATTATTTAAACAAAATATAATGACAACTGATAATTTGGATATCCTATTAATGTAGTCGTCGTATTTTCTAAAATTTCTGTACCCATAATTGTCTTTGTATTGTTTAATAAAGGGTGATACAATTATTAACACAAATCAATAATATAATAATTAGGTCTAAACAATAGCTAAAATATTGGAACGATTAGAATAACATACGAAGCAAATTACATATATGTAATGAAAGAGTGCGCTAATTAACACAGGTGGAAAGTTTGTGAATTTTTACTTAGTTCATTAGTAATAGTGCATCAAATGGCTAGAATGTGCATGTAAAAATATAAAAATCTTACGAAATAGTATCAATTCGTAACTGTGCGTTAAATACGTTCAAAAATAATTCGGTTAATAAAAGCATGTAAAAACAAAGCTCAATAGATGGCGCAATTATATATTCATGTAATATACTGACACTTTCGTCACGAATTTGCTTCATACTTAAAACGAAGAAAACTTTTATCGTTTTAAAACGATCAGACATGACTTTTGGTGCTATAATTAAAAGGTAAAACAAACCCTTTCACCTCCAGCTGGTCATTCATGTTTCTGGTTCATTCTATGCACTAAAAGTATAATAACACATGTGCCTGTAATCTTAAATAGTCACCATTGATTGACGAATCATTGTAATACATAGACATAATATCGGATCGGAATATCATTGATTTATTGGCATCACTTGGGTACGTCCTGAGCGCGATCTGAATGCAAGAGGATACAATAAAATATTTACAATAAAAATGTTTACTGTTCCAATTATTTTTTTATTTTTTCTAACCCTATGTTCTTGTCATTGTTATAAAACCTTGGGATAACGCACACGTGCACGGCTATGTAATACGAACGAACTGGGCTGTGTATAAACGCATATAAACCGGGTGTAAAATTGTATACCACATTCTAATATAAATTATATTAGGTACAATACATTTTACTACATATTCAATAATAAGTTCAATCATAGTAATACTGCCTCGTTGGTCGTGTTGGTTGCGAGTGCGAC
>DWFO01000124.1:0-25781 GCA_018246595.1 Mimoniades nurscia nurscia
CCTCAGCGGTAATAGGAGGACTTCGGGATCTCCATCGGAACACACCGGTGCCCTCCTACCGCGGCGCTCTTGCGGAACGTTCTTCTGGGAGAGGCAAAATGCCTCATCCCAGAAGCCCTCTAGTTTTCTCGACAGTACATGGCCACATGTACCGTCATCCTTCCCGGAACTGCTAACTGAGCGGTGCGCGCTCCCACCCGAGCCGTTCGCAACCCCGGAAGGTACCTAGTGCAGTGAAATAGAGCGCGATACATCACGAGGACCGGTCTTCATTGCTTTGCAATAGAGTAAGGGTTATAAAACAATGAGTGATTTTTCTTTCCAAATCCACACATTAAAGACGCAAGTGACATCTTCTCATGACGGTACAAGATTGAAACTTGCGTCGTTTCTGGAAGGCTAAGCTGGAATACTTAATTAATGCATTGCGTATCAACAATTGGTAGGAACGAGATATGTAGGTCACGTATGACCCGTGCAAGATAACGTGATGCCTGCATAATGACGTCACAGCGACGTGCTTGTATAGTACAAAAGCAACTTAATATCAGATTTTTAATGGACTTTGGGAAATTGTTAGCAATGGTATGAATCTATTCAAATTGGTAAACTATATGTACTTAATAATCGTTAAGTCTACATTCATATATGGTACGCACGTCTCGAATGACCGCATATATCGTAAGTTATACTTCTTTACAGAATTAGGGGTTAATATATTGATTATCCCACGAATATCTTTTCGTTTTTGCCAATACAAAAATGTCAATTTTGACATGAAAATACTGTGCAATATGGCTTTTATAACTCAATTTATTCACTATAAAATACATTCGTAAAACCCGGGACACTATAAATTATATTTAGATATCTGGTGAGACAATTACGACCTCAGTTGAGCTGAAACCCTCCTCATATTGGCGTATAAATCCTGAATATAATAAATATCATGCTTATCTCTTTAATAAAGAGAAAAAAAAATACGGATCTTTTAAGGTTACGGACCCCTCTTCGTGAAAAGAAACAATCTCTTGCTTCAGCTTTGAATTTTCCCTTTCAATGTGCGTCTAAAGCCAAAGACTTGGTAAGAACTAGAAATGGCCTCAACAATTCTGTGGGCAGCTCTGTGCCCAACAGCGGAACCATATATAGGTTGATGATGGTGATGGAGTATGTATGCTGCATGTCAGTTTTAGTTTTTATAACACGTTAAATAAAAAGACAATAGGCTCACCACTTATTCCATAGCGGGACGTAAACGTAACTGATGAAACGTGGAAGTGTACTACACTCCTCTGTCTATCTCGTCGGTAATTACAGGCGTGATTATACGTAAATAATAAGGTTACTTGATAGTGGTATTGTATATTGCTTTAAAAAAACATAATTTCAGAAAATTACCGAACATTGCGATTGCTTTAATGTCGAATAAATGGAATTTGATGTCATTGACGGGAAATTAGTCAAATAAATGTTAACAGGACATTATACAAACTCTTATCATTATTGTCAACAAACCCTTCTTCGTTCCGCTATTGAACATTATTCGCACAATGAAAAGGTTAAAGCCAAAATCATTATCTTAAGGTATTTCTAATCAGCATTGGCTCTGTGCCTATAACTAATAAAGGTGCTAAGGAGGTACAATTCGTCTGATAAAAGATCTTCGCATAACGCTAATGGCTGACAGGTAGAAAAGTTTTATCGGAATTCCGTTTTAATAATAATGAATTAATGGGATGAAAGAAAGATAAATAAAACTCGAGGTAAGTATAATTTGTTTGTGATTTGGGTGAGACAGATCTAATCCAATTCAGGTGATTCTTATACTTTTGGACTTAAATAAGAAATTGGACTTACATTTATTGTAGGGATTGCTATATGCCTATATTTTGATTCGCAACAGACAGACATTTAGAAACACCGTTTGAGTTTTAGCGTCATCATTATCAGCGTATCGCAATCCACTGTTGGACATAGGCACTACCTGAGGTACTCGTATTATGGGTTTTGGTTTCGTATTAATTCAATCTGTACGTCATAATGCTCATCGATTCCTTTATCGTCTTTTCGTCTTCTGGTCACGGGTCACCTAGAGAATGAGCTATGACAGAAGGATTATAATGTATATGTATATAATCCACTTTTTGATTTTCTTCGTCAAAGCCTCGTTGCCCTACTTGATTTAGAATGAATTAATAATCGAATTAACAGTTTTAGTTATTTACAAAAAGAACCTGTTAACCTTCTTAATTACCTTGTTGAAATCTTATTTGACCATCTTTATGCTCTCAGGTTATTTTTTATTTAACCCTCATAACTTCTTGTTAAAGACTTAATAATAACGCCAAAATATGCTTCTTAATTGCTTTAGTCTGCAGTATTATTAAATAAAAAAGTATTGTTTAATGTTTCACTGGCCCGTTGCCCGAAAGGTTATTCTACCTGAACACTGACCGACGGTCATCGGTTCGATTTCGATTGTGGTAAAATATTTGTGTGATAAATAAGAGTACTTTGAGGATAGATAACAAAATAATACTTATTGTATATTTATATGGCAACAGGCTCACCACCTATTCCACAGTGGGATGTAAACGTAACTGGTGAAACGTGGGAATGTACTTCACTCCCCTGCCTACTTCTTCGGGAATTACAGACGTGATGTTACGTTTTTATTCATATGTATGTTTATTAACTGTCTGGTACAACAGGACAAGGTCTGTTTGGGATCAAACAATTTACAAGTAAATTAGAGATCATTTCGTGCCTTCCTCTCTGGTCTAGCAGTTTCAAGCGCCAAAAATGATCAAATAGTCCTAAAATCGATTCCCGATATCGGGCAAAGTATTATCGGGTTTTACTTACTTGAAATTCCTAATAGTAACACGGTGTATAAAGTAACTGGTGAAACTTCTGAGTGTACTACTTTCCTCTGCTTACCGCTTAAATCCCGAGTAAATTCATTAACGGTGTAGTAAAATATATTTAGAACTCGTTTTAGTAAACAAAACAACTTGCATTAAACCATCCGTACAGAAATTTAAGAAAACTAATTAGCATAATGGATTGAGAGTACAGAAAATAAACTTGTATTACTTGTAATAACATGTTATTATTTGTATGTTAATATTTGTTAATATTTGTATTGACCAAAGAGTAGCAATATTGCATACTCTTTGGTCACCATAATCTTAATAAATATTTCAATTACACGTCTCGTTGAAACCACTCCTTGTACTAGTATAATAAGAATAATGTATGATTAAGTTGTTTCCCGATACAAAAATACACATTTTCTTTTATCTTTATTAACTACGTATACATAATAATCCCGCGTCTGGCCGCAATCCTGCCTGACGAATATCCCAAAATTGCCCTAATATGAAGCGCAAGATCTTATAGTAATAAAAACTTGTTTGCCTTTGCTTTGTAGAGTCGAAGGTTATATGTGTTCGAAAACACAGACGCTGTGCAGTGTCCCACCCCGCGACTATCGGGAAAAGAAATGTGGAATCAAAAAGCAGCGAACATCATCAATGAACATTTTCAAATAATTGTTGTATTTGACGTTAAAAAATACTGAAGTATAATATTAAGTGGATTAACGAAGCGATTAGTGGAAGTACTCGTAGCATCGATTTGTATACAATTTATTCGTTCTCCTTTCTCCGAGTTCCTTTCCTCGATACAAATAAAAACCCCGAACGACTGATCCCGGGCTAAGGATACAGTTAAGGCGATTTAAAGAAATACAGATTTATTTATTACGTATCCGATTTATATACATATATGTAACGTGCTCCTAATACCCCAAATCAATGACAATTTTCTATGAATGTGTCCTAGTTGAATGTTTCTTAAAAATATTTAATAAGTACTTATTGCGAATACCGACAGACGTCATTGGCATTATTTAGTATCAGACGACTCATAAATGACGATGAAGTATCCACTACTAGAGTGCAAATCCGGAGTCGGCGTCGTCGTGTTGCTCAACTTCACGATCTGCTCTAATTCCTCCAGCCACTTTTCTACACCGAAATGCGCGACAGGATTATACAATTACCTGACGGACGTAGCAACTGGCGCTACGAAATGTTTTGGTTCCACTCTTGCTACTTTGATTTGGATGGGACATGTGTTTTCCACACACGTACGAATATAACCCAGAATTCTTGTAGCAAGAGTAAACAGTCTTTTTCTAGGCATGCGTGTTTTATTTTAGAACGCATTAGCGCGCATCATCATTAGGACAGTTTCCAGCCATAAAATAGCTGGTATCATATAAGATAATAATACAAACGTAATCGCAGTTATCACTGCAATTGGTTCCCATTTGCGGCGACAGTTCAATACATTTAGTCGGTATTCCCATAAATGATATTTAATTAACAAACATAATTGAGTCGTGTTGCAAAGTAACGAATGCAAAATTTAAATTAAGAAATAAATCTCAATGGATTCTCGCCGCGGTGTTCCCGTTAATGCAGAGTTATTCGAACACGCACGTTTAAATATCTTCCCATTACGGTCAATAAATAACTTGCTTAAAGTTTCATTAGCACTCTGTTGATGTCATATTTATATTTTATTAATTTATGATATTTCCGTTGTTCAATGCGAGATTACAACCATCGTATTGTACGATGTAACAATTCATGTTTATGAAATTTAAGTACTTGAATAAAATATCAATGCGTGTTTGTCGATGTATTATGAACTTAAAAGTTAATATCAACATTAAAGTACATATTTTTGTAAGAACATTGCCATTTGTAAGAGCATTGTATCACCAAGTTCTGTTTCGTAGAACATGAAAACGTAAAGAAAAATCGACAGACAACCAAATAGATGAAATATTTCAATTTTGTCTTCAAGCGCTACAATATATCTCTAATCACTTGATAATTAAATTGTTGTGCTACGTATCTGTTAGATGTTTGTGTGGTATATACTAAAAAATATATTATTATGGGAAAACTCCACTTCTAAAGATCAGTTTACTGCGCATACTTACGTTTCTATATGTAACAAATATCAAACATATTCAAATATTAAAAATTAATATAGGTAGTGTAAAAGTACGTTGTACAAATTTTTCTTGATATCAATTTAAATATAATATTTAGCTTGAACCTGTTAGCTACAAACTATAGAAGAAAAAAAATATCACGCCTGTATTTTTACGTACTCCTCTACCTACCTCTTCGGGGAATACAGGCTTGATGTTAATAAAAGGCACTAAAAATCCTATTGCTATAGCCTGGTTCGATTACAAGGCAACTGCCGCCACTTGACTACTGCTTCAGCACTTCACCTCGTGCTATTCCACAATAACGAACACCTCACTTACCAGGCATCAGCGAAAACATTTCTTAATGCTCACAAAGAGCAACACACGAATAATAAAACGTTATATAAAATGTGTAACTTTTAATGAACTCCGGCAAACGGATTTAGTTGATAAAGCCACGAGTACATTGTGGGCGTGCTTAAATAACCATTAAACAGTATGTAATAAATCATCCCTATCTCCTTAATCTACAAGGTCGAGTCTTGACAGTTGAATAATTTCTATTTCATTTAAGACTAGCCCTCGGTGTGCGACTTGGCTTCCTTAATAGCGCAGAAATAAATTCCCTTTTGTCAGATGAAGGTAACCGCTCACTGTGAGTATTTTGTTCAATTTATTTATTTGTCTTTTTCTATTAGCTCGTCAGGAACCTCGCTTACATGATCAACATATCCTTCGATTCTATTGAGAGCCAGAATAGTCTTAAGAATGACGCCAAATGTATTATTAACCAAGAAGTATTGATCAGTTCTTTGATGAGCAGAACAAATAATTTATACATAGAAAAATGTCAAACCGCTGGATTATGAATACGGTGCGTTATGTCAGGAAATACCTTATAACTCACAGAATTCCTGTAAAGACAGATGTATTATAAATATTAACATTTAGATGAGTGTCAAAGATTCCTTAAAATATGATATATAGGTAATACCAAGTTCTCGGATGCTATGTATTTAATTTTGCGTCAAACTTCTCATATATCCAACCTCTTGTTATGTCACGAAATGTTATTCTACATAGATTATTTGTCGGTTTCATTTTTTTTCTGTAGCTATAACCTTTTTTTTTTTCATGTATTTTTTGTTACAAATGTCGTAATTTTTTCAAAATTCGCATGTACAAACACACTTTCGTTAGTATTTCAAAATATTTCAGATCTCTAATCACAGCATGGTGCGACTCAGTTTACTAATAGTGCCTTTGCGTGTTTACAATTTTATAATTTAATTTATGATCCCAAATAATGTCGCGTTATAAAATTCTATTTAATACATTAACTCATACTTCACATTAACTACAATTCCGCATTCTAAAATTATTTCTAAAATTATTCTACTTACTAGTACTCACTAATACTTTAGTAGTGATTAATCGATAAAGAAAGCAATATACATACATATATTACATATAACGAATAACAAATGAAATGATTTTTTAAATACGAGTAGTACAGCTAATAAATTAGAAATAATACTAGATGTAGAATTAGCGAATAGCAATGACGTAGTTAAACATTGAAAACAAGAAGCATATTAGAATACTGATCATGTAAATCATATCAGATCGGGAGTCAGAAAGTCTCCGAAACCGGTGTGCCTGTATGAAGAGAGTGATGAATGTGGAAGAAACATGGAAGGTGTGTAAAGTTAGAGCCATTCTACACTTGGAGCTCTCTGCCTTGCTCCTGGTGTAATGATTTAATAATAGTAATTATTAATTATTATTATAAGCGATGAAAACTTTTTAATGTATACAACTTGCACATACGCGTGTATTTATATAAATATAAACAATACACTCTGTAAAGCAGCGGACAACGCACGAACCGTTTTTTGCTATCGACAATTTCAACAATTTCAACTCTATAAAATTTATATCTCCCACTATTGTATACACATACACGGATATTATATTATTAAACATAACTCTCTGTAATAGTGAAGTAAATATCCCGAGGAAAAACTATGGCATTAGTTTTTTTAATTTTGAGAAAAGAGACTTGTGACCCGTAGTAGTTAAAAGGTCATGCTGCCAAAGACGTCGACCATGAAATTAATTTAAAAGACATTATTAAGAACTTATATCCTTGTTAATAATTAAATACCAATAAATTAAAATTGATACATATTCATAACATTGATACCGCGCTTTTACTCCATTCGTTGTTTCCAAAAGTAATTCTAACACAATGCAGTGACTGACGGAAATGTATGTATTTATAGCAAGCTACTGGAATATAAAGCAATATGTCTTTTCATAGCAAACTGTTCGCTTACAAGATTTTTTCTCTCTCTTTAGATGTAGAAAACTATATGTAGCAAATAAAATGTAATCTCATAGTAATGTTACCAGTTTGGTTTTACAAATGTTATTCCATTTGTAGCGCGAATCATCTTACTCTGCCTTTCGACTCGCAATATTAATGTAATTAAGGAGTAAGTTGGCCGGCCGCCTCTCGCTGGGCTTAATATCAAATTCTCTTTATTGACGGAAACCTTAGCAATGACATCTTCAACTAATAGACCGTTCGTTCAATTAGAACAACATCGAGGTTCTCTGTCTTAAGTTCTCAACTAATCAAATTTTATTACGGTTTTAATTATATTTCTATATAACATATGTAGAATAATAAAAAAGATACAATTCAGATTTCCATTTTCCACTGGGGATGTAGGGTATGAACTAACTTTATAAACGACGTTTTGAATATTAAACGTGACACATGTTTAATATACATATCGCGAGTATATGGGTTACATACTACACTGAATTTTTTCTTTATAAAATGTTCTAAGGTGCATGATATCTCCAAACGAATCTTGAGCAACGTAACAGTTTTAAATATTCTCATTGTAAAACCCGACCCATTTCCAACAGTGACCCAAATATTTTTAGTTTTCATCATTATTATCATCATCAGCCTATAGCAGTCCTCTGCTGGACATGCTCTGGTCTGCGATCCCCAACCCACGTGCCCAGAGAGGAGCTTATGGGCCCTTCAGGGGAGGAGATCAGCAGACGTTAGCAATAGGCTGCTGATACTGCATGCTATATTGTCTAAATAACAAATTAGGTAACATCACGCTTGTAATCCCCGAAGAGGTAGACAGAGGAATGTAGTACATTGCCACGTTTCACCAGTTACGTTTATCACGTACTGTGGAATAGATGGTGAGCCTATTGCCATACACCGTGCTCATTTCCAGACTCCGAGCAACTACTAGAAAATATAAAACGTGTTTTTCAGATGCAACATCACTTAAAAGCACTCAAGGGTAATGTATATATAAGTTTGATTTTGAGAATTTGATATAGTATAAAATTAAGGCATACAAAAACAATTTAGTAATAGATATAAACTATGTAGAGCATCAGTTCTCTACATAGTTTATACGTATCACTAAACGGCGACACTCTCCGAGAGCCGCTTAAGGACCTCTGTACTTACACAGGAGTCTCTTGCAGATGCGGTATCTTTTTACAAGGATATAAATAGTCCATGTTATAGCGTAGAATCCTTACGAGCTACATTGCGTCTTGTATTCCGTTTGGATCGTTCATTTCAAATTCACTTATATTTCTTATCTTTATTATTGTTATATTGTTAAATGTTTCGTGAGTGTTTATTATTGTTCTATACAGTAAACGTTTAATTTAAATCACTTTAGTAAATGCAAATTTCTAGTGTGAAAAAGTCAAAGTCAAAAGTGTGACTAGATTACAGTTAACTTTTTTCACTTTACTACAGTAGCAAATTCATTATATACGTACAAATCTATTCAGTTTGTTATATGTAAATCTACTTCGCGTAACTATTTGATCAATCAGAATGAAAAATCAAATATGTTTAATATTTTTATACGAATTGCAAAGAATCAGAGATTACACAACCAACAATTTAATATTCGTTTATTCTCGTAGTATCATATATGTAATGACTTACTTTACCAAAGTACTATGATACCAGGGTTATAAGTAAGCTTTTCTTTGACCACGTCCTACCTATCCTGCTTTTCCTCCAGTTAACTCTATCGATCCAACTGTCTAAGCATCGGTCTTAATCCTATTTTGCCAACAGGACTAAGATACATTATCCGTCCTATTCGTGGTCATTTAAAGGTTCCATGGGCGGTAGTGGTCACTTGTGATTGCTCCCTGCTACAGTCCTACTATAAAAATAAAATGCACTGAAATTGTTATCTCACTCGAAAATTCTCAAGTAGAAAAGTCGATATTTTAAGGACTTAAACCGGTCAAGTCACTTAAAATACAGCGAAATACCTTTCGGTGTGCTTATCGCGTTATTTATGGTCCGCATTTCAAACAAATGCAATATCAAAGTTACCTACTCGTACCTATAAATTATTATCGCTCTGCCCGCTAATGCAGCTGTCTTCGATTGTTAGGGAGAGAGCTACATTTTCATACTTCGCGTTGAAGCCGATCAAGTAACAAGCGACAAGAAAGACAAATTGAATATTCCATGAAGTTAAACTTCAGACAGTCTTCAATATTGGATCTAACGGATACTGTAACGACGCGGACGCAAACGATATTAGAATACCAAAGACCACTGGACTATTTCGTATTCCAAATGAAAACAAAATGTTGTCATGCTGATAACTGATCGAAGAAAAGTAAAGTTTTTTTGCAGTAAACAACACGTGATAACTGATTTAAAAACTAATATGACGTCACGCCTTTGTTTATAATTGATATACATCGCATAGAATCGCAATAGCAAGTCGCATCGCAAATAGTAATTGAGCGTAACGCATTACGCGGTGCACAATATAAACTTACCATTAAATAAATTCTGAGGGAAATGTTGAAGAGTCAAACCAGGAGTGTAAGGATGAAGTATTTGGCAATCTTTGCTCACTGCCTACCCAGCACGAAATCATTCGTGATGACAATACAATAATAATCCTAAAAAAACACTTGCCATTGCATACATATTATTCGAATAGTTCCCATGGCCCTTTGAACATTTAGTATTTACAAAATCCTGTGAGTTATTTGCCCTTTCACGGTTCACGTGACGTCATGCGCGCAGAATAAATCACATTTACAGGTCAAGCGTTATTCTCATCACTTACGCCAGCTTAGCTGCTCGAGCGAATACCTTCCTTAAAGCGTCTGTAATTGGAAAGCATTTTGATCACACGTGATGGCATGCCACATTATAATGAGCACCTGAGGTGTGTCCACAGGGATCATGACAAATTATATGAGTACACCAAATTAAAGTGGACTGATAATTTTATCAACTTGATTTGACATTAATTTTCACCTAAAACTTCATTTGTTTTATAACTATGTAATTCATATTTTAACATTCACAAAACGTATTATACAACATTAACAACACACATATATGTACTTAATTACTAAAAGATACGTAAGCAAACCTATGCATTATAAAGTTTCTTTCGAATCTTCTTCTCCATAGCGAGACATTTTCCGAAGCGGTGGTAGTTTTATTTGGACGTACAAAAAGTGTTCTAATGAACCAATTTAGAGAAAATGATATTTAAATTTGAATTTATTTCATTATAAACGTCAGCTTGTCTCAGTGGACTACTCGACTTAGGCCAGACATAATGAACGTGTTGTGTTTTATCCCGGACTCGTCTACTACGTCTACTCGTCTATCTACGTCAGCAGAATTCCTACATTACACAGCCCTCGCTGTTTCTTTATCTGTATTTCTATATGCTTTACGAACATAATACAGTACGTATAATTGGAAGTTCTTTAACAACTTCAGCGTTTCTCTCTCTACTTACGCCGTGTTCGGAGTTCGCCCGTTCGAAGTCTGCTCCTTAAACATTCTATAATTGGGGCGAATTCTGATCACGTATCCGAAGCTGTGTCGCGAACAGAGACAGTCCCGATAAACGCGTATTTCGTGACATGATTAATTTTCTAAAAGAAATTATTCCTTCTAAATAAATACAGACATCTAAGTAGATTGAGAGTCGTTTAAATTTTAATACAGGCCTAAAACACAAATATCTTAAAGTATAGACTAACATATACGTATTAAACTCGTACTTACAACTTATGATTAATAAAATGTTTTGAACTTAAGTTAACGTACAATGGTGGCAATTAACGTTTTCGCAGTTATATTTTAGTGAATTTTATTGAACTACTTGTACTATATATTTATTGAACTATTAATATCATCACCATCCTACTCCCGTCCACCGCTGGACATAGGCCTCTCCAATAGCACGATCTCCAATAGCACTGAGCTCGATCTTCAGCTTTTTGCGTCCGACCGCTGCCGGTCCACCTGGATTATGTAAATATTACAAGACTTTAACATGAACTTATCAAAGATATTTTTAAACGTCCTATCGTCTCCAAATTCACTCATTGTCGATTGACTTATATTGTTGATGGAAACAACAGTCTCCATTAAGGCATGTGATAACGTCACAATACGGCACCACGTGAGTCGTGAAATAATAACCAACATGCGATCACTCAGGTACTGTAACGTAAAATCTTTCACTTCATATGTTTTAAGATTATTTGTTAATCGAATTAAAATTCGAAATTATAATGATTACGTCCACATCATTGCTTGTGTGTGTTAGTATTCTTGTTAGAAATGATTATATTGGTACCAATATATGTATTTTACTGTTACCTGTATTTACCTCGCATTTAAAAAAAATGATTGTATAGAAACAAATTATAAAGAAATACTTAGGCAAAAATAAGATCCTATTTTAGCCATCTTCCGTATTTACATTGCAACTTTAATTTTAACATGCCTATAGGACTTTCCTTTAAAAAGAAGCTATTATATCAGAATTTAAAGTACACTTGTCTTACCCCCAAAGACTGTTATTTAAAACGTAAAGAAACGGAATATTGCGTTTGTAACATTATCTTTTTATAGACACTCCTTAATACATTCTGATATTTAGGTAATGGTTCTATAGGGTTTTTATTCAAGAAATAAGATATTATAAAAGCGAAACATCAGGACTGCAATCCTCGAAGAGGTAGGCAGAGTAGTGTGAACCTATTAATATTTAAGAACAATTTTAAATGGTTACTAAGTTGTGTACGGTTACGAAACTATGTTTAACAGTTTTGAAAGAGAGAAAAGTGTTTGATAATATTTTATTTCCATAGGTCTTTATATACCTACTAAATATCTTATTGACTACCTCGTTGGTCGTGTTGGTTGCAAGTGCGACTGCAAATCGAAAATTACTGGGATCAAATCCCAGGTCGGGCATTATCGGATTTTTCTAGTAGTGAAGTCGAAATACCTGGCCGGTATATAGCAATGTGTGTGTGTATAGCAATCGGCTCACCATCAATTCCATAGTGCGACGTAATCCTAACTGGTGAAACCTGGGAGTGTTCTACATTTCTCTGCCTACCTCTTCGGGGATTACATGCGTGATGTCACATTTAAATTTAAGCTATATAATGTTTTTTTACGTAGCATGTCAAGGTAGCTAACTTTTTAATAAGACTGTAAGTTTTTCTAGCTATACAAATGAGATAAAAAATCTAGGTTACACGTGCTGCCCGGACGCAGTTGTACATCAAGACGTGCGCTACAGTAATAAAACGTGAAGCTGTATCGGTAGCCCGGTTACGTCATTTTATCTACCTACCTTCGTATATAGAATCTTAAGACGCAAATGGTCGTACCAATTGAATAGATGTTCTCGAGCACTCCTAACATAACGCCTGGATTTCCACGAAGGTGTAGACAGGGGAGCGTGTGCTTCCGCGTTTCACCTGTTATACGTCCCGTTAAATAGGGAGAGAGATAACCAAGCATACTTAATGTCTTAAATATGTACGATTTACATACTGGCTGATGGGGGAGTTAGAAGACTCTAAAACCGGCGTGCGTGGTAGTCGTAGGTAGATTTAGAAGTAGCCATAGAAGTATGTTAGGGTAGAGATTTTTAGCATCGGTGTTCTCTTTATATCCCTTAAGAGAGCTAGTCTCTCGATATAATAATAAATATAGTAATTTTTCTCTAATGTTAGAACTAACAGATTTATAATTAGAAAGGCTGCGATCAGTAAAACGTCATAGATAAGACTCCGATAAGCGAATCAATCCGACAATAAGTGGAACGCATCTGTCTCCCGGGATCAGCACTGCGGGTGTCTGTCGACCCCGTTCAATCATTTCTTGTGGATGGATTTTATTTGTACTTCGCCACCCTGAATTTAGTATTTCTAATGTTTGGACATTTCCATTAATGTTTGTTGTAATATTATTTTACTTGTTACAAATTGTTTTAGACTTGAGATAAACTGCACTCAGTACTTTCTACCTACACCGTTAAGGATTTGTCGTTATGATAAATAATAAAAATAAAATGTTATATGACTACGGCCTTTATCTGTTACAAACTGAGAAGTTCCCTATCAATAACAGCGCTCTCTAATAAGTGATAACAGAGTAGTAATGAGGTCGAATTCGTCATTTGT
Source organism: Mimoniades nurscia nurscia (assembly GCA_018246595.1). Lineage (NCBI taxonomy): Eukaryota > Metazoa > Arthropoda > Insecta > Lepidoptera > Hesperiidae > Mimoniades > Mimoniades nurscia. Next base: position 13,565 of record DWFO01000124.1, read on the forward strand.
TAATAAATATTTTCTTGTAATTTCTTTCCAGTGCGTAGGTACTTATAATTGGGTGTGTCAGAATACTTTCGCTTTGATATACCTTCGTGGAATTTCAACGCGAAATTATTAAATAGGGCCGTCAATTTACGTCATAATTAAAATTACATAATTACCTTCACGTCAGATCCCTTACGAGGTAGGCAGAGAGCACCAAGTGGCGTTTATCTTTGAAGACCTCCCGCGCTTCCTCCACAACTAATAACTTACAATTGAATGGGAAAAAAGGGTTTTATAGATTTCGTCATCATCACCATCATATTACACTCCACAGCTTGACATAGGCATCCCCTGAGAGAATATATTACCGGCATTTTATCACTTACGTTTACGCCTCAACACGGAATAGCAATTGAGCCCGTATTGCCATATATATTATTATATAAAAGCACCAATACAAGCTCTGAGCTATTGGAAATTTAAGTTCGATAAAATCATTACTACTTTGTGGCGGTGATCGAACCTAAGTACCTTTTAATAAGCAGTCGCGATTACAATCACAAGATCAACGAAGCAATGGATGTACTTTTAAGATATTTACATCTTGATTGAGAGTAACATTACAAACATTTAAACTCATCATTTATCAACATTTAATCTAAAAATAAATTAAAACCTATATTGACGGACATCTTAGCCGATAATTAAGTTATATCATTTCTTATTACAGGAAAAGTAATTATTGCGACGGAATAATCTATTTGCGATATATTTATGAACATGAATTAATAGAGGCCAGCTAGAGCTACCTTTCGTCGGCTGATATGATACATTCAATATGTTGCGAAACAGGAACGCCAGCCGGATGTCATTACTAATTAATGGGAGATAAATTATTTCGGCCAGAAATAGACGGTCCTCGAATCCAATAGCATTAGCGAATGTTATTTATACGGATGTCATGGACGGAAAAGCGAACGGGAGGTAAGAATTCTATAACTTACATAAGAAAAACCGAATAAATGAATAAAGATCGTAATATTATTAAGTCAGGTTAATTACCGGGTAGATGTCACCGAGTGACAAACATCAATCCTTACAAATCTAACGTGTTTCATTTACAAATACCTACTTGAAACACGCACGCGGATTTCCTAGAGTTTTGACACCCCTATCAGGTAGTACCAATATTAAGTGAGTCTTGGTATCCTTAATTGTTTGTAATGTAATTTGTGTGGAATGATGGAAATATTTTATATGAAGTATGAGATATCATTACGTATTGAACTGTTTCAAGTGTTCTGTGCATGCATGCGTGCATGCGAGCGTGCGTGTGTGCGTGTGTGTTTCATCTGTTTCAACTTATGTATATGAAATATATTACGTTCGCTTCACAGCACAACATATTCATCTTCATTATTTGTATGTACCAGTGGTGATCGAGCTAAACTCAGCGTTGAAATTTACTCGTAAATGTTCTTCATATTATTAATAATCTTAATCAAAGAGACTTTAATACCGTAAACCTTTGTAAACCGTTACATAATTTAATCATATTTTTTAAGGCTATTAGTGTAATGTTAAAACCGTTTCCGCCCATAGGCAGCCCAAACAAACCTCGAACAGGACTCTAGGAACATAATTACTATTGTACGTTACTCAAATCTATTATTATTAGTAAACTGAAGTAAGAAGTATAAAAATAACATAACATCCCGCCTGTAATCCCCGAAGAGGTAGGCAGAGCAATGTAGAATATTCCCACGTTTCACCAGTTACGTTTACATATTACCAAGGAATAGGTGGTGAGCCTATTGCCATACACCGGGCACATATCCACACTCCGAGCCACTACTAGAAAATCTCAATTTAGTAGTGCCCGACCCGGGAATTGAACCCATCAGCAGTCGCACTTGCAACCAACACGATCAACGAGACAGTCAAATAAAGTAACCAGCATTTGTAAATAAAACCATTAATAAACCTGCAGCCGGACTGCAGATGTAGGACTGTTTATATATAACTTAGTATAGGTACATATGTTTAATCATCGCTGAACAGCTGTCTTGTACCAGGCTTGAGCTTCCGTGATTGGATCACGACTTGGCGTTGATCCTGCAATCAACACATAATTGTTGCAACCAATATTGGATCGGACACTGTAATCAAACTGTGTGGCATATGTAGGTATTTACCAGAATTATTATACTAGAGTTATCATCACAACCGTATTACTGTCTATTAAAATGGTCGCTAGACTTTATTAGTTCTATACAGATTTGGGTACTGTGACATAGCCACAACACCATTCAGTAGTTGGTCTATAGTGAATCGATAGCCTGGCATATTATATGATGCGTCATCTAGCACATCGAACACTATGCCGTTTTCCTTCCCCAATACAACCCCGTCGAGTTCTTATTTGATTGATTCTAATGTCCATTCTAAACCTGGATACGTCTTAGTAGCCTTAGTGAATCCGTCTACGACTCGTAAATTCAATATTGCTGTCATGACCACTAATGAATTCTTTTACAGTGTTTTCGGAAAACTCCAAATTGGAAATAAATAATCATTGGCTAGGTAAATGACAATGCAAGAGTTAAAATATGGGCACTTAAAACGATTTACCTATCATTAATATTTGTTCATGCATCAAAAGCCGATGTAACAGATTGGTAGATTTGGCCACATCAATATAGCAGCACAGCTAAGCTTAAAAGTCTTGATGCTCTTGATGATTGCTTGATGCATAAAATAATAAACGCCTTTATTTATTACCATAAAAGGCAGTTGTGCGTTTTCTCGATGATTTTACAACAGTAATGCTTTCAAAGTTTTAAAACACGTGAATCACGTACAATATTCACAGGGAAAAAAACAATAAGCACAAATAAACAATGTTAACAAAAAAACTTCCATAAAGAAGTTCGATTCACGAGGAGGCCTTAATAATGGAGTGAATGTTAATATTCCTCAGAGCTTGGCCACTGTGTGAGTTAAATACCGAAGAAGGGAACTATAAGATGTTTGCAAGTGGAGAAGTTTACGGGTGTAACGATGTTTTATTCATCAATGTATCACCTTAATTATAAAAACTTTCATTTATTTACTTATAACGTTCACACAACTTTCAGGACTTTGGAATAAGGGATGTCTGGCAACTTCTGAGCTAGTCTTAAGGCGTTGTGGCCTAGACGAATAAAAGGTCGTGTTGAAACTAGACCACGACGCTTCTAACCACTCAACCACACATACCATGTATTAAATACGTGAAACACATATGTACATATGAGAGCTACTCGTCACTAAACTATCACTATTAATGTTTTCTCTCATCAGTCCAGGGTTCGACAAAGCGCGTATCGCTGTTATATATATTAAACGCAAATATAATTGTTAATTTAATATAAGTAATATTTTTAAACATAAACACCAAACACTGCTTAGAAAATCATACTATCATTTTATACGTACTCTATCAAAGACATTACGAAAAATACCATAAGGCCTCGCATTAGTTATTTGAACATAAAGAATATAACTACAAACAGAGAAAATACGAGAGGATCGCCTTATGGCGTTAGAATGGTTTCATATTAAATTGTACGACATATTTTCGTAATAAATTTGTAAACAAGCGGTCACAAAAATGCCCCGGACGGCCAAACGCCTACACATATAATATTTGTTATGAGGGTGGATGCCATTTGATAGCCACGTATCGTTCCTCGGAACATAAACAAGTCGTTTTGTTTGCTATCGTGAAACAGAACGTCCTGTGCGCAACTTATATAAGTTGTAACTAACTCTTGCACGTGTTGAAGATTTTATCACAATTACACAAATTTTGTTGTTACAATTGTTTATATGATTCTATTATAATTTTGCAATTGTACATAATGTAAATTGTACATTACCGACCGGTTTTATCACCGGTCCATTAAAATCAATATTTTTTGTTAGCGTGAAATTTTAAACGTAGAAGGCGCACGTGAAATCTGTAAGAACAGAGATAATTGCTATTACAAGCCCTCTGCCAAAGGATACCCCTGAGTGAGCTGGCGTGATTATATGTATTTATATGCTCAATGCTCAATAAGGTATTACATAATTTATGTATTTGTTCATTACGCGCTTACACTTATTAGCAACAAAATACGAGTATCAGTAACATCGTGATTTAAAATTCAAACCCAAACTTCGCGAGTGTCGCTTTCAAATCTTATCGCGCACCTCTTTATTTACATAATAAATCTATTTTAACACTTAAATATCTACTTTAGCTGTGAAGAAAACATAAGGGCACTTACACATTTTAAAAATTCTCTATAACGATTTCTAAGGCGTCTCAAATCTGCCAATCCGCAGTAGATCAGCACGGTAAAACCATAGTGTTACCCTTCTCATGTTAGGAGGAAAAGCAAGTCGAACGAGAGATAGATAGTAGAACGATAAATAAACTTGATGATTACGGTGGGCACATCTATTCTAAAGTTCGAATTATTTTGGTCTCTCAGTGACGAATGGTTACTTTGTTTAGTTCAATGTGCTCAAAGAGGGTGGGGTTAGTATAAATGAGTAGAAAACATCAGTCACTCAGAGACGTGGTCGCCGTTACGCTGGTAGCACGAACGCCTGATATATTACCCGAGTTTTACCTTCTTGACGTTTTTTGAAAACGCCATCCGGCGTAATGGATAGTCGCAAATCCAATGTAATTCAGTGGCAGCCCAGAAAGTTCGTCGATGATTGCCTTTAAATGGTTTTCAATTTAACTTCCACGTCCAATCAAAATTTTGATAACTTAATTTTATGTAGGTTCAAACGTGTTAATAATATGGAACTTGCTTGAATGTCGTGTGTAAATGGTTCGCGATATTCGTACGGAGGCACGTGGATGATTAGAGTCACGTTTGAACGTTGTTATTAGTTTTTACCATGGAGAATCATATCAGGTCTGTTAGGAGTGATGTATTTGCCACGAGACTTAGCGTCACCATGTATAACATTAATTTTCTTAATTATTTCGACTGCATCGTTGATCAATTGGCTGCAAACTTATGCTATGCTGATCGAGATGCCCTCAGATTGATAACCAGGTTGGGTACCATTGACTTTTCTAACTTAGATATTCTAGTTGCAATTTCTAGTAGCGGCTCGAAGTCTGGATTTATGCCCGCTTTATGGCATCAGGCCCACTTCCTATTCCAGACTGGGGCATAAAACGTAACTAGTGAAACGTGGGAGTGTAACTACTTTCTTCAGTCTACCTCTTAGACGATTACAGGCGTGATAATATGTATTACATTTTTTGTATCAATTACATATCTACATTTCCCGCTAAGGATAAGCTAACATCTAACAGAAAATCACAAGTACTTTAGCGCCAGCGAGCGCGCCTTACGGAAAATAAGTACAACTGTTTCACATACAGCGATAAAAACCCAAATAAGCATCCTTTTATCGTGGTTGGGGCGCTTTGTAAATAGTCATTGTGCCTCTTAGTGTAGATTAAAACATAGAATACCACTTACCCGAGCCTCGCCACTTGCTCGCCGTCTTATCAAGCGACCATAGAGAACAACTCAGGCCCGTCACGCGAAACGGCGATTAAACAGCCTTCTATTTTAAAGAATATTGGTTTTATAAATGCTCCACAACATTCCCCTTTGAAAAGGTTTAAGTAAAGTTTTATGGTATTATTTCATAATGTTTATAGCTTCTGTAAAGGTAAAATAGTTTAAATATAAAAGGTAAATTTAGATCGCCGTATTTATACCCTTTGCGATGGTCGCCGTCAACCCTGTTGAATACAAGTATCCTTTCAGTACAAGAAGGGCTAAGGCCTCCTTGAGGAGTTTTTACCTAAGTAAATGTATTAATCAGACATACACAGCAGCATTTTTTACTTAATTTTGTGCTGATTTAGGTGTCAATATGAAAATTACTAATTAGACCCCAACATAACTAGTTTACTCACCACCTATTCCATGATGGGACATAAACCGTAATTGGTGACAAATTAATTATTATACTAGTACACTGTTCTGCTCTGTCCACCTTTACGTTACGTTCAAAATTTGATAGAAATCAGGCTATTTCTATAACAGTAATTACTATCTCCAAACAATCTGAAGGCGAAGTATTAGCGTTAAATACAAAGCTTTTTCAAAATATATTCGCGAAGCTGGAACGTTTAAATTCCAGTTAATTGTGACGCAACGCATTAACATGTAAAAAAAATGTCACGGATTTCGGAAATCCGGCCGAAATTCTAAAAGCTTTACAGCTAGTGCGTTGCGAAAAGTTTCATTCGCATCCGTTAGAGCGTGATTGAGTGATCGCTCTCCTAACAACAACCGGAGTATATGCTACAAAATTTAACAAAAGTGAATACAATTTAAGTTTTCAAGGTTCCGTATTCATATTTTCGACATGCTTTTCTTACAAGAATAAAAATTTTCTTAGTAAACAAATTGACTACAGCTGAAAAAATATATCTAAAAAAGCTAAAAAGAAACGAAAGTCCAAGAGCCGTGGTAACGATTACGAATTCTGCAACCAGCGCTGCAATATTATTGCCGATGACAGACAAATGTTTCATTTAAGACTGTACAGGGTTTTCGAACGTACCAATAAATGTAAATAGACAATCTGTGAAAATACACGAACGCAACAAAGTGTAACATGAACGTAACAATATCAAAGACAGTACTCATTGAGTACTGTCTATAATATTGTTAATATAAGAAACCTGTTCCGACTGTAGTTAGTTAGTGGGTTAGTTTTATATAGTTCAGTATTTAATAAATAATTACGAGTTTCCTTTAATAATACGAGCTTATTCATAAATTACCAATGCTTAAAAGAAGTGCAATTTTTTGAATTATTCCTTTGTCGGTTCCTTACTAAGCTGTTTAAAATATGAAAAAATGTTGCAACGTATTCGATAAGTGTATCATTAGACGAGTATTTCTTGCTCGTATGTTTGCTGTAGTATATTGATATTTTAATAAGAAACAAAAATAATAATCAACGCGGATCTCTAAAAAAGAAGACCACGAATACACGTAGGTCCTGTTGCGTTTTTTTAAAACGCTACAGCTTGTTCCAATACGTACGTGCGTTCGATCGATACGCGTAAAATATTCTGTATGGCAAATATTTCATTTGGACAAGTTGGCTATTAGCTAAAGTCGTTATGGCGCAGGAAATTACTGAATAAATTCGATTGACTCTGCCACCCGCGCCGCTGTCGGCGGCTGATCGACACTTCGCGTGTCGCGCGTCTTATTGCCCACTTGAAAACTGTATTTGCTCCAGATATAATACTCTTTCCATCAACACTTAGGTAATAATAATAATATCTCGGGACGTCTCACATACGGTCATCTGATCCCAAAGTATATGTCAAGAGATCTTATGGTATGGTAACCAGACGACTTATAATATATACATAAATAGATATAGGTATATTTAGTTCTTTTTACACCCAGATACAGAACATATACTTGTGTCCATCACACAAATATTTATTCTGGGTGGGAATCGAACCCACGAACCCCGGCGCAACTGTCAGGTTCACTAACCACTGCACCAACGGGCCAGTCCTATTAGGTACCTCAGGTACCTTAGTTACCTCAGTATTGCACAAAACGTATGTACTTTTAACGGAGATACGATTTTAGTATCCGTTCTACGCGTTCACAGCTCCACTCACATGCATATTAGGGCTAAATCGACAACTTCATCATTCAAGCAATTTTTTTTTTAATACCAGCGGTCCTGGCAAAGTATCGTAAAACAACAATCGTACTTATGAATACAAGAATATATCAAACCAAGACATGACTATTTCTAAAAGTGTATTAATTTTTTATAATAATAATAATAATGGTAGGTAATTTAAAGATCATAATAATGATCACAAACTATGTAGACAGAGCCCGTGTTATCACGAAACGATTAATGAATTACAAACTTTCTTATTTATACATGATTACACGGCGCTAACCATCGAAAAAGCCTGGCGCTAGCAGACCACTGCACAGCGCGGCCTGACTACGCACCGCGCTACATACCTGCTGTAGGCGACCTGCTGTAGGCGACCAGGTGGTCGCCTACATGTAACATCGGCGCGAAACGCTTTGTTCTGTGATTTGCAAACTACATTCCCAGCATGAGATAATATTATTGATTATAATGTAAAACTGATGTATTTGTTTTATCAGATATATAATATGTAAGTATAGAGAAAACACATCTTGATAGAGGTATTTGGCGATCGGTACTTTCTGCCTACTCCATAAAGAACCTCACATGACTTTATAATAACAACAATAAACCGTTCGATACATTTGTGTGAATGCATATGGGCACACATATGCGATGTCGCGTTAACCAAATCGTTCAGCTATTTGCATGAACGAGCCGGAACAAAACATTCCCTGGAATTGGCCTATTTGAGGGATCTGCATTAGGCAGATGGGCATCACGCATAACGACTGCCACGAGGGCACAATCGGTGTTAGTTATTCAACCATGTTTCCATATATTCAAATAAATATTTTGTATTTAATTATATCTGTATTAATGATAATGTAAACGTTTGATTATGGTTGCCCGCCTCGTTGGTTGCAAGTGCGACTGGCCATCGGAAGGTCCTGCGTTAAAATCCTGGGTGTCGCGCAATTCGATTTTTCTAATTTACATTTTCTAGTTGTGGCTCCGATTCTGTATCTGTGCCCTATAATGAGACGTATGCTTACCTATTGTAACGTAAGAATATACTACACTCCCGTGCCTACTTTTTCGAGGATTACACACGTGATTTTACGCCAACCTTTGATTACCTATATTTAATAAGTTGGATTATATATTTTTTCGGTGGACTACTTTTTGACACGTACAAAATATGTACGATAAATTATATTATAGATATACATTTGAGTTTATACGATTAAATATTATGTGGTAAATTGCACTAGGTACAAATATGTCTTCTTCCTTTAATGATTTTTGTACCTTTGAATTTTACGAATAAATTGTATGTATTAAATGTTATTACTAAATATATTTATTACATTCGGTATTTATCCAAAAGGCTCATAGTTAATTACATATCCTAAAATACTGCAAAAGAAGTCCATACGTTTCAGAGTAAATTACTACATACATACATACATATACGAGTAACTGTATTTTCTACCTATAGAAGTAGAACACATGGCAAGAATTCTCATTATCAATAAATAAAAAACATCGTGGTTCAGTAGGCCAGCAGGTTAGTACACTCCCACATTACATACATACTATGGCATACGGAGGATTACAGCCCACTATGAAATAAGCGGTGAGCCTATTGCCACACACCGTGCACAAATTCAGACTCCGAGCCACTACAAGAAATGTTAACTAGACATTCAGGTTAAAATAAAAGTAAATATGTTTTCTGTAGCGCATTATTAAATGTATTGGGTCCATAAAACGACTTTAGAAAAAAAATCACTAGATCGATCTTAATGGTACCTAATTGCATCCGTCTTTATGTCGATGATCACACTGCATTCTACATCTAATAACAAGTAGAGTAAAATTCACAAGAGTTTTAAGCGAAATTGTAGTGGTTTTATTTATACTTGAACGATTCTTTGGAAAAATTTGTTGACGCGCTTGCGCTATATTGAGGAAATGTACAAAGTACATTTATTAAACGCTTTCATCGCTGTAAAGAGATAGATTATTAAATAATAATTTAATACGAGAACCACTCGTACATAATAAGTTGTTTTTATATTAGAATATTTTTATTAACATGTGGGTGGGCATACAGTTATTATTTATTTAAAAGGAAGTAGTTTTATATGCAGATTGCCTACTCGTTTTACATGCAATAAAAATCGCCCAGTTCCCTAGAACTATAACCATAAAATATGCTTAGTATCCCATTCTCCCTAAAGAGACATTAGAGATACTGCGGACATCGGGGCGTAGTTTCAGTGGCTAATATTTTATTTTCCGCGCTTAAAGTACTCGTAACATCCGTTTAAGACCACATTGAAAATACTACTTACACTAATTTGTGTTATATGCTTATTTCTCTCAATTTATTATTTCCCGTATCGATAACCCTTTTAACTTGTTAACGTTGCGTTTTGAATATTAATTTTATGTCAATTAAACAAATTTATTATAACACATAATATGCTTGAGTTCACATTCGGTGAACATAGTGAAGAATATAAGAAGAATGTGAGCTCACCAAAGATCATCGTGGGAACAGAATGTATCCTCACCAAATAATACGATTGGTCATATATTTGTAACTTACAAAAATAATGACTCTTTACCAATCATAAATAATCTAATGTGTAGCTCTGTTTATACACAGAAATTGGGAACGAGAAACATCGAGGAATCGATCAACTCTACACTTTCTGCTAGTGGTCCAGTAATTTTAAATAATGATAAGCGAACCCCGAGCTCAGGCTTCTTCCTCGGGAATGGAAAGATAACACTCCACCGCGTCTCGGCTGTTCGAACGTTCTCCAGCTCGGGGAAAATATTAGCCAATGGATTATGAAAACCATTTTCATAGATTATGATAATTATTTTCGTATCTCACGATATGATTTTCGTTACAAGCTTCACGTTTATATTCATAGTTAAAAACCACATGAAATGGTAATTCAAACTGCCACTACTCCATGTTGCTAATTAAATTTTACTGAAAATTGACGCTACATTAGACTTTAATTAATATGCAGCAACAGTACAGAGGTTTAGAATTTCGCCTCCGACTCTGAGGGTCCTCCGTTTGAAGCCTGCCGCGAACCCTATTTGAAAAAAAATGTGGTTTTAGTGTAAGATGAATTTAGTCTGTAAGGCGTGTGAAGTCTGATAATACGCACTTGGCCAGCGTGGCAGACCATGGATGTCGCCATTGTAAGAAGAGAGCCATATCCAACTGTGAAACGATAGTAAGAATGTTAATAAAATGAATGTATCTAAAAAATATACGTTACAATAAAATATATAAATATAAACGTGTAATAAATAGCATTCAAATTTAGTTACATGAAGATATGTTGAGAGTTGAGTATATTGCACTGACTGCCTCGTTACTCATATTGGTTGCAAGTGCGACAGCCGATCGAGAAGTCCTAGGTTCAAATCCGGGTTTGGGCACTACTGGATTTTTCTTACTTAGATTTTCTTATAGTGACTTAGAGTCTGGATATATGCCCGGTGTATGGCAATAGACTCAGCACCTATTCCAGAATGAGTCAAAAACGTAACTGATGAAACGTGGGAATGTATTACACACCTCTGCCTACCTCTTCGGGGGCACAGACGTGATGTTCCGTTTACTTTTCTGTACTTCAAGCTGTTTGGTCAGAGGAATTTACTGCAAGTGTCATTTTTTGTTATTAATAATGATAAGAAATGCTTGAAATGAAACCAACAAGGTTCAAATTAATTAAATTACGGAGCTGCACTCAGTATGCAGTGTAAATTGGTGACGTAGCGTCTTTTCCGCATTCTATTCAGCTTGTCTGAGGACCCGCTTTTTTAATCAAAGGAAATATGAATGTTTAATTAAAAAGATGTTATATTTTAAATGTAAAAAGATAAATTAAAGCGGGCGGGCGGCTTTAGTGGAAAATCGGGTGTTTCATTATTGCAACTAAATTAAAAGGTTGTAAGTGAGAAGAGAAAAACAAGCGGTTACTTGTATTCATTAATATTTATTTTACATTTTCTTATATTTTGGTGGGGCTTAATTAAATTTTCACCTCTTTATTTTAAGCTCGTCAGGCTTTCAAGGTCAAATAATATTGAAAAGTACAAGGTATTATATTTAGTGCAAAATCTTTTAAACAAGTAATATTGCCATAAAATATCACGCTAGGTACCTTACCGTTGTCCCAGTAGCTCGGGACCAGAATAAGAGCTACGGTATCTCCTGCCTGTCGTAAGAAGCGACTAAAAGGAGGTTTCCGGGGTTGCAAGCGGCTAGAGTGGAAGCTCGAACCGCTTCGTAAGTAGCAATCTCGGGAAAGACGACGGCATGTGTGGCCGCATGCCGTCGTGAAAATCGGATGACATGGGATAAGGCTACAGGCCTCTCCCGAGTGTCGGGCCCGTAGGGGCGCCGTGCTAGGAGGGCACCGGTGCGTTCCGTTGGAGATCCCGGAGTGCTCCTATTAGCGCCGAGGAAGGCCACCGAGGGGTT
>DWFO01000125.1:0-25778 GCA_018246595.1 Mimoniades nurscia nurscia
AAGACCAGGTGTATTGGCGCAAGACCAAGACCAAGACTGGCTAAGTCTCGTCTTGTTCTTGCATTTGGGCAACACTAACCAGGTTCCTCCTCTGAAAATTAAAAAGGTTAAACCCATATCCTGTCACGCTGACCAAATACGGGTTGGCAAATTTCATACGCCTTAGCGGATATCATGATGAACTGTAAGATATACCTACAGGTTTCGTAACAAAATAAAAATCTTTGCTTATTCATATACGGAAATGTAATCATTAATACATAACACGCAAATAGATAAATTTGCATTTCCATCGTATTATCCATGAACGTTTATTTCAGTTACACTCGTCAACGATTGGGATATTGAACAATCCTGGCATTATCGTTTCACAGGCCATTAATTAGCAATGCGCTTGAATTTAAAGCCAGATTGATACAGCATTTTAAATTAGATACAAACTATCATTAAATACGTTGTTGATTGGGACATGCACATACGAATGTAATTATAAAAGTATTCGAAATAGACACTTGATGTATACTATTTCTTTATGTTATGAGTATAAGTACCTATGTATTTGTTCTGTGCTTGCGTGCCTAAAATAATGTGCGAGTGTGTAAAATATGAGTGTATAAATTAAATATATATTCGTATGTATTTTTATGTGTGTCCAACCAGAAATATTAATAAGAAATGTCAACTGCCTTAATTAAGGTTTCACTTCAGTGACTTCACTTGTATTATAAACAAAGTACAAATAAGCAACGTGTGTTGATATAAACGTTGTTTCCCCTGTCAGCTATATTTAGATTACATAAGTTCCTAAATTAATCTGCTCGCGATACATTGTCGATAAAATGAAGCTGCGCTCTAAATTGTTGAGTGTCCAACGCTCACATTGCCGCCGTTGTGTGAAGATACGCCGATAATAACGTATAACATTTACCAAAGTGCACTTAAACGTAGCTTCATCCGCTGATCAGAATACATTTTACATAAATGCCGGTGATTTTCCATAATGGCGCCTTTTAAGGCTCTTATACGTATTTTCGTATTTATCGATAGTAACAAGCACATATGCTTACAAATGGGCTGCTCTCTGTGATTCCAAACCCGCATTCCCAGCGTAGGGGTTATGGGCACAACCCTTGCGATGAAGCGTATGTCCAGCAGTGGACCACAATATGCTGATGATGGTGAAGAAGCTAACAGTCTTATGTTTAAAAGCTTCTCCAAATTTTCGTAATTGGTTCTATCCAATAATTTTCGCAAATGGTTTCAGGTAGATGCCATGTACTCGTAAGTAAAGAAATCCGATTGAAATATTTCATGTTTACGTGAGTTATCTTAAAAGATATTAATAGGTACTCGTATGTTCAATATTTTATATCACACACTCAAGTACCGCCGTACCATTAGATGTCTCCAGAACAAGACCGCTCAAGAGCAGCGTACACGCTAGCCAAGTTGAAGTTCGCAGACTTCAGCAGCTTTCCAGAACTTTATTGAGTACTCTCGTGTGTGCAGATTTCGCTAAACTAGTTCATTTCTACTGACGTAGACACACAAATCGCCTGAATAAATTAAATCTATATTAATCATTTCGATATATTCCCGGTTAGAATCAACCCCAGGACCAGGAATCAGCAGACGGGTGACCTTTGTGGCGTTTCGTAAGTAATAATAATAAATAGGGGACTTCTCAAGGTTCATGTGTCATTTCGGCCTCGTAGTAAGTGAGGTGGAAATATCTCAAGCAATGCTAACATTATACGACATATACAATTTAGTTAAAGCTCCTTGTACAAATGGCCGCTATTATATAGCTTTGTGATACATTTTGTTGCTATACATTTTTATTACAATGAAAGCTTATTACTGCGTCGAATGAGAAGTAGAGTTTTATTTGTCGGGGGGCCTTGGAAGTTTTTTTCTGTGTGCATTTTCATTTCATACATATTTCCACTTCGACTGGCTCATCCAGTGCGCGAATATCATTTTAAATTGTCATCATTTGTACCGTATAATGATACGCTAAAAACAGGTTTAATTAATTATCATTGAGATTATTCAATGCTTATGATTGTCCATCGTCATTTGGCGTTTGGTTGAAATTCATTAAATGCGTTCCTAATTTCGAAGACTGATCTGAATAACTTCGTCTTTTATTGTCTTTGTAATACATATGTATGTTAATTAAGAAGAAAATTAAGAATCTCTGACCAGTAACAGAAAAAAATCAGGTGTTCATAAAACAAAGAAGCTTAGTGTCTGTTATATTATTAGGCTGTTATTTTTTTATCAATTGTTACCTATCGATAACAACCAGGGCGGCTTGCTAAATGTTTCTTTTGAAGTATGGAAACCATTATAGAATTGTTTCAAGAGCAGACTCATTCAAATCCTAACCGCTCCCGGATGTGTTACTTGCCAGAAGTTACCAGATAGCGTTTAAATCCAACCTCGTCAGGGCTTTGATCTACCTAAATTAAATTATACTTATAAATAAATGACATATTTATGTACTAATATATGTCATTTATTTATACGCGAGGACAGGGTCTTTATATAGACATATGAATGTAGGCAGCTATAAAAAATCATAACGTTTAAGTGAAAGTTATAGGTACAGCTGTTCAGTACATCTTTATGGACAGTATATTACTGTATTATTTTACATAAAGCGTGTTCCAAAAAAACCGCCCACACATGTGGCGCCGGCCGCCCTAGTACAATATTTGCTTTGCGTCATCGCACTCGTGCTGAGTGCTTTCAGCTGGCTACTTTATTTTTATTGAAAAAAGTTAGATTAAACGTACCACGCATAAAAGTGCTAAAATGATAAAATAACTCTCAACGATGAAAAGAAAACATAATATAATTTCTGTATTATGTCTTTATATTAAAAATTATAACAATGTACGCGTAGTGCCTCGTTCGTACCACAGTATACCTTAACTTTACAATATACACCTACGCATGGTTAGAGCAAAGGTAATGGCGGTTCGTTAGCTGTAAATTTAATACTGACCACAAGCGAACTCAAACGAATACATAATTTATGAACAAAAACGCAACAGACTTTAAGGACGGCCGAGCTATTAAAATTTCCGAGACAAAAGCCTTTCTAACGCTCATTAATAATAAATTAGTTATTAAGCTTTAATATCAGTATTAATTTCTAAAGAAAGTATTAAATTAATTTAATTTTAATTCGTACCTGAATTGTTACGTATTTACTAAGTAAATGGTACACTTTTGCATATAAATATAACAGAAGAAGAACGTAAGGTACAATACAATGACTATTCTGCTACATTACAAAGATACCGTACGGTATACATTTTTGAGGATAATTCAAGCACCTTTATCTAAATCGGAAGGTTTAGGAATTCAGTAAATGATATACGAAATGTACCTACCCCGAAAATACCTGTCAGATTGTTCTTCAAAATACATTATATAGAAAGTGAAATGGCATTGTGGTCTTTGGTGAGGAGCAAGAACCGGATAAAGCTTAAAGCTATATTATAATATAGTTAACTTTGACATAAGCCTAAGGAGTCATGCCAGAATCCCCACGCTGGGCATGCGGGTTGGGGATAGCAGAGCAAGCTTCTTGCCGTCTATTCTGTTGCCCATAGGCGGCAGGGCATTTAGCTGTCTCTAGGTAGACTACGTTATTCTATGTTATACAACGATGTTGATAACCCATGCTTACAACATTACGCCTCAGATTTTGTCTGACGTTTCCACCGTACAGATAATTGAGACGACAAAGTTGCCTAAAAGACATGAATGTTCCCAAATATTGTCATGTTCAGCGACGGGAAAAGGAATCGAAAAGCCAGGGAAGTGTTTTTCGTAACGGTAGGCGTTACGGAAACAACGATATATTTTCAGTTTAGTACTGAAACTATGTTACATAATTGGTAGCCACCTGCGCTCGGAAAATCATAAGCAAACGAAATTTGCGGCCGTATTTTACACTTCGAAAACGAAGGTAGGCTATACAATTCTCTACACGAACACTTTCAAACGCTTTTTGCAAAAATGAAAGCTCCGCGAAATTTCAACAATATTTATAAAATACCCTTCCAAAATAAGGTGACACTTGTAAAATGTTCTATGGTAATCATGTTTCATACGTCCACATTAGAATTAACTTTTATACCTGAAATTATTTATCTCTAGAGCTCTTATCGTTAGAGAGCAATTTATTTAAAAGCATTCAAGAATGGCACAAACGTTTATACGAGTAGAACTCATGAAAACAAATAATGTGATAAAAATTCGTGCGAGAAGAGAAATTGTATTATCGTAATCATCATTTATAACTAAATCTTTCCCTCAACTAAACTGCATTTAAAGCACATCAAAATATTTTTATATAGGAGTTCTTTTATATGCCTCAGCTGTTCTTGTGTCCACGAAATACAACATGAAAATAATCTTGAAAGTAGACGTTCACATTTGAACCCGTAACATGGTTACCTCGTTCATCAAATATATCAAAGTTTCTGAATAATAAAAGTTATTTTAGTAGATTATTGGTACTCGTAGCTTGTAAATATACGAGATTATCGAATAAGAGGGCACCTACTACACACAACGTTCGTGTGATATCTAAAGAAGCTGCAAAAGAATGCTACTACAGTTGTAACTTGAGAAAAGAGCAGAGATAAAATATCGCTTTAATAAGCCTGAAAATATATTGCGCGGCAGAGATGGCAGTTTTCCCGCGATACGAAAACATCTAGGCGAGTAATTTAGTAAAATACCTCTGCATCGGGTTCGTTATAAACTCCCTTTGACATCTTTGTTTCTTTGATTAAGGTTTGACAGAGCTGCGTAGACGTAGAATACATTTGCATATTTTAAATGTATAAAAACGAAACGCAAAATACCCAACGATTCTGATCTAGAGACTGGAATAATTCAGACGATCTAATATTTTACGGCACAAACCGGCCCCGACTCAATTTTAGTAATGACAGCAGGAGAATATTATACTTAAAGGTAATAATGTGTGTGAACATATACTAATAACGTTAACAATGAAATAAAAGCGGAAAAAAAATTCATGAACAGTATTCCTCTGCCACAATAGTTGAGGATCAGGCCTATTTACTATTTAAGACAAAATTTTTAAATTCTGTTTATCTTTTATTCGCAGTAACTGTAATTTCCATACACCTTTTTAAATATTCACTGCCATTAATGCTACTTCTTACAAATCCGAATATTTTGCGATCGAGAATTTTTCTAGAAGAAAGGGTAAACTTGATGGGTACTCTTCCGATAGTGATCGTGTAAAATATAATAAATAAATTGGATCCAGATAACAAACAATTAAATTTATAATTGCAATTTCGAGACAAACATGTACAAATCGGAAAAAAAACTGGCGCTGGTGCTGATAGCACTTATGGTCCGATTTAACCGTCGGAAAGAATGTATGAAACTAATAAACAATTATGTGGCGCTACTTTTCCTGTCGATATACTTAATTGCAACGTACAATCGTTAAAAAGCAATCTGTTTATCTAAGATACAATATTTAAAGGAGTGTTTTTAATAAGAGTATTTCCCCCTTAGAAGATCGCACCACTAAAATTACCCAGTCATAAAAAACATAGCTTACTGAAACTGCTTTGAAACAATATACAGGGTTAGATAAAGCAGAATAAAATAATATCAAGGATCGGATCGCAGCAATAAAAGTGACCATTACGAAGCAAACAATATTAGGAAAAGTCGACGCCATAAATCCGGCTAATGCCTCGACAGCTATGGCGAGCCAAAATGCGAGACACATTTTGTGCCAAATATATAGTTGTACATAGATAAAAACAGCCTCTTATAGATAACTCTTCGATAACGAACAAGTTCCAACATAGCAATTGTATTGTAGTTATAAACATAGCCTCTTTAATGTTTGCACAATTGTTTAAGACACTAAATATTTGTAAATATCAACTATCAAGTTGTCCTAGTACTAAAGAATAATTTCACTCTCATACATGACGTTTATGTCTCACTATTTGACTTGAGTTACCAGTAACTAAGGAGAGTGCGGAACAAGCGGGACTGATTGTTTAATGTAACATATATTATAACAAATGGGTACAAAACATGGGTACTTATTTTTCCTTGACCCGATACATCTTTGTACGTTGATCCGTACGCCGCGGGGACACAAGCTCTAACTTAATACACTGAACTTTATTATATATGCGAAAACCCTGCTCAGAGCTTAAACCCCCACGGGGGAGCCTTGTTTTCGTTAATGGAAAAGTGTGCCTTCATTATATTCACGGAAAATTACTCCGTACTCATACAACTCAAACTAATATAACTACTTGTGTAACTAATACAGAAGTCGAATAGCTAACAGAGTATTACACGAAAGCATATAGAACATTTCGATTCCGTTAGCCCACCCTGCGAAGTTACGTATAGCCTACTTACCAACAATCCCAATCAAGAAAACAACTTCGACGTCGCCAAAAGCTTGCAAATTGTTTTATTTCATTAAATGTAATGAATACA
Organism: Mimoniades nurscia nurscia; assembly: GCA_018246595.1. NCBI lineage: Eukaryota > Metazoa > Arthropoda > Insecta > Lepidoptera > Hesperiidae > Mimoniades > Mimoniades nurscia. The sequence goes on from DWFO01000125.1 coordinate 6,535, forward strand.
CCAAATGCAACATCACGAACGCTTTTGAGTAGACTTTCTTTGATATGTATACCTTTAACTTTTTCAGCCGTATTGAGCTATTCTGTAGTTTCTATTAGCGACCTATGAACATTTTTAACCAATGTCAAGAAAGATTATAGCGATCCAGTAATTGTATTGCTTTAGTCTCTTTTATATTGGAATGTGTCGAGTCTGAATGGGGACACTTTTTACATTTTTTCAGTACATTGACATCTCTATTTTGTCGTAATCAAGTATCGTTGGTTGTACATGCTGGTTGAACCTAGTATAGGATTGTTTTAGGTACGTTAAATCTTCAATCCTGGCATTAACGGGATTTGAAATTCTAGTCCCGCGGGATCACGGTATATGCGGGAATGGCGTGGAGCTTTATGGTTAAATTATAGGATTATGTTTCATACCATTTAACATACGGATTTTATACAACTAGCTAGGATTATGTCATCTTATAATAAATGACAAGATTATGCGTGTTTATGGATGTATTGTATTGCAAAAGAGTAATTTTGCGAGTGACAGCCCGAAAATTACGTTTGAGTAGTGTTTTGTTAATTTTATCTATAATACATATTATTTTATTTATACTATATAATAGCAAATTAGTACTGGTTTAACACTCATCTATTCAATTAATGACAAAGTAATAGCACAATCACATCTAATCTAATTGTGAAATACCCATTTCACCATCTGCGTTATGAAATGAGAGTTTGAGAAGTTCCATTCCTCTTCCTGACCCAAATACAAAAGCATCTTCCGAGCGAGAACATTAATATCTCTATTCCGTCCCGCTACTTAAGGAATTCATCTTTTGTGCTATCCAATTTTAACCTCAATTGGGAACAAGACGGCATTGAATTGAAAATTACGACGTTTCGCATTCGGCGCTAGTGTGAAATGATTATTTCAGCGCTTCGGAATCAATTAATTTTGTCCGTTTTTCTTTGGACTACGGCGTAATCTACTCTGAATATCATAAAAGCGGAAGTATTAGGGTGAATTCACAACAGCCTCTACTGTACCTTTAAAGTTGATCGCCGTTTACATACATTTGTATCCGATTAGAAATAAAAACAAACATCCATTTTAAATCGATGCCAGAGGCAAACTTGAGTCTTATGTTAGTTTGAATACATTACTTTTTAGAATACACCATGTCACTGGTGTCTAAAGGCAGGATTCATTGGTGGACTGTAAACCGTACCGATCCCTAGAAGTAACCAATGAATTAGGTAATTTAATAAGATTATGTCCAATATTATATTTTCTAATAAATTATATTCTTACTTTCCTTGGATGTTAGTGTTAGATTTAAGATATTCTATTGATAAGTTTTGAATGCTACCAAACATTAATAGAGGCGCTGTTGGAAATTAATTATTACGTAATCATTGTCATCGTCGTCCAAATTAATACTCCACTGTTATTAGGAATCTCCTCTTAAAATAAAGATGTAATTGAATATTTATACTAGAAATACATATGTACCTATTTATACTAGAAGTAAGTATCGACACGTACTGGAAACATTGCCTACGTAATAAAAAAAATCGGCATTCACAAAATGTTGAACACTGTTGGTGATTAAGATACAAGTGTGACTGCCGATGAGGAGGTCCCGGGTTCAATTCCCGGGTCAGGTACTACTACATTTTTCTAATTTACATATTCTAGTAGTGGCTCGGACTCACCACCTATTCCATTGTCGGACGGCAACGTAACTGGTGTACCTACGTGGAAATATACTAAATTCCTCTGCCTACCTCTTCAGTGATTATAGGCGCGATGGTATGTACGGTACATAAATCTACAACCTCACGAAATTCGTTTCGAGCAACGTAGAGTATTAGTCTGAAAAATTGAACTTCTATCATTACATTGTACTAATGATTGGTCAAAAAGCGGCTTATGGGCTGTTCCATTAATTAGAAAGTATTTAAAGTGCCTTTAGGAACTTCGACAAGCTTTAATGACTATTACTCGAGGGTTACAAATTATCCAATAATTCCAGTCATTTGCCGATAATTCCAAGTATTACTAACGTTCATGGTTATTTTCTTTTTGTACAGAAATAGAAGTTAACGAATGGCTGTTGTCACCGATAGACATCAGCAATCTTTAACAGGATTGTAAGAATAGAACGTTTAGTGTCAATTCGTTCATTTAGGAGCTAAGGACCGACCGAAGTTCGGTTTCAGTTTCTAGTGTAATCGAAGACTAGTTTTGGCTTCAGTCTCGGTATCGGTCACAATTGGGCGAAACTTCGCTGATAATTCGTGGTTACCGGCTCAGTACGCCGTCGCTTTGTGGTGCGATCTCAGTAAATAAATATTTTATTAATCTTAAAGATATTGTGAATAACTGTTGTGTTTATGTCTGTGAAAGTATTATTTTTTTTAAGATTTATTTTATTTCCCTTATTTAATTAACAATATTTGCTACAAACCGTTATTATTCCCTTTTTTATGTTATCTAATACAATATAACTTTCTCTATAAATAAACAAATAAATGTATAAAAATAAAATAAACTAGCGGCTCGCTCCGACTCTGCATGGGCATTGAACAAAAAAAAAATTTTAACACATACACACACCCTTTTTTTGGGGCGAGGTCTACTAAGAAAGAGTACATTAAAAAGAAAGTGTTTTTATGATGTATTTTATGACTTATTTTGTTTGATTTTATATTTATATATATGTAGCTTCTTGCACTGCTTGCGCTGCTGCTCATAGGCGGCTTAAAGGCTGGTCGGAGATTTTGTTACTTCTCCGCCCCCACACCGATACAACAATGATAAAATATGTACCTTTATGTATGTAACTTTTGATTTCAGCCAAAATTGAGACAAGGGCCGAAAAATCTGTTTTGATTTCGGCTGAAAAACATTATACGTTCGGACACGTTGTTCAAGATACCATTTCTGCTTCAGACTGCGAATGAGTGGACCTCTCGGCCGGTGTTTATTCTGGTCGATTCGTCAAACCTGGAACGTTTCAAGACAAGAGTGAAAAGGCACTTTCTAGACAGGCGTGCTACGTATCCAATTAACCTTTTTTACATGTATTAGCACTTGCTATTTCACTGCTCTATAACGCATTATAGGAGGGCTATCCCTCTTATAACGCGTTAAATGTCCTTAGGAGATCCTTAGATCGCTTCTATTATCTATGCGCAAACGGCAACTTCTCCCTACAGAGAGTAACACAAATTATTTGAGTAACCATTACCTAGCGATGCACAGAAGTGTAGCGGTGGTACCTACTGCCCGGGGTGAACCATATACATCTTGTGTTATATGATAAAATTTCTTGAACACCATCTTTTCACTGCCTTTTTAAGTCTTACTTATACTTGCCTTCTATTCAGTACAACAAAATAAATAAAATTATACAGTAGAGCAGTTTTTGCTTATAAACTTACAGTATGTAAACAGCTTCCAGCAACTTGTCAAATACTGTAAGTTGTCTACAATACATATTTCTATGTAGTATAGCTATTATTTATTTAGTACATGTGCCTTCGGTCGTCATAAATAAATAAATGAATGAATGAATGAATACCTATCTACGGATTGATAAAAACGCTGTACGTAAATGCGACCGCGATGAAAAAGATTTTTTTTAACAAAACTAGTCCAGAGCGAACATGCGGCATTGACGGTGGGCAAAAAGAGGTTATTGAGGAGTATTCGGTTACAGAAGACTTGACATACATTTCAGCAGCGCTCCGATCCATTCATCAACCTTTTCACTTTATTGAATACCACATTCCGATTTTGTGTTCCTTCGAGTACATTGGTTAGATACCATTAAAAGTCTATACGATTGTATTTAGATTTATTCGCTGCGAAAACAAACGATGTTTACAATCAAATTATTCAAAATAAAAAGATGACTTATTAAAAGACAAACGTTAAGAAATATGGCTAATGTTTATTAAAAATATTGCCCAAGAACACACCTAATAATAACATTAATTACGTACATATTAGCACCAAAGATATTTTAGATAGATATAAAAGATAGAATTTCATCTATATTGTTCCTTTTCGAGGCAAGCTGAAGTTAAACGATGTCTAAAAAATAATATTATGTTAATAATATAATTTTCGTTTTACTCTGTACCGCTTAATAATGAATTCTTGCGACAAATCAGGTATTCTTAAAAATGGTGTTACATGTGACAAGGATTGCATACTGCCTTTCAGGAATGTTGTAATGTCGAGCAGATATGGCTCAGTAAGAGTTAAAGTGGACGAGAGATTACTTGATATTTTAAATCGGTAATACGCTAATACGCTTGGTCTTATTTCTCTAGTGAATACGATAGTCAAGTCAATAAGTTTACAAGAGATACTGTACCACACCGATAACAGCAATAGGTAAAATTAATAAGATTATGTTAGTTTAGTACTAACAATACTATTATACTCGTATATATAACATTTTTTCTAACAATTCTCAAGCCAAATTAAGTTTACTGAACTCATTTCCTAATGCCAATAGAAATAAATCTAGTACGGTAAGTGTTATTACTAACATTTTTAATAAAAAAAAATACATTTATACTTGCTACTACATATTATAAATATAAATAAAAATAGAGATACGTGTAAGAATACGGGTATTTGGCACTCTGTGCTCTCTGCCTACCCCGCAAGGGACCTGGCGTGAAGATCTGTATGTATGTGTAAATATAAATATTTTACTATAAATCAGGTTTCGTGCACGTAACAAATTTATTTCATTATACAATATGTCTAAAATAATCGTAAATCTGCGCGTCACAGCGAGCTTAACGGGAACCTTTAGAAATGTTAGCCCAGATCTGAGGCAAATTTCGGAATTTCGCAAGGAAATAACAACGAGAACTTGATCCGGACTTTGACAAATTATTTATAGAAAGAACAACGAACGGAAAAGCAGTCGTCAGTAACTTTTGATTCAAATTCGTTGATGATTTTTTTTTTCGCACAATATTCCTCGATCGAAGTGTTTGTTACAGTGTTATGAAATTTCCCGACGTTAAAATGTCGGGAAAAAGCATTCAAAATTGTTGATGGACGATAATCGAAAACGGTATTATTAGGTTGGCGACTCAGATAAATATTGAGAAAAGACTCCATACACTACAGAGACAATTACTTTCTCAACTCTTACTTCACATTCTTCACAATCCTTCATAATCATCAGTCAGTCTCAAAAAAATTTTAGCATGAAAAACACTCTAAGACTCTATATAAAATTCTGCACGGAGCTACAATTCCACATGTGTCACACTACCAAGAATACCGTGTGAAGGATATGACGTAGATTTGCTCTACGTGAGGCGACACATAATGAATTGCCCGAGTTGAGAGTTATGGAAGCTAACTCTAAATGACATAATTTACAGAGTGGAACCGACCTCTGTGCGGTAACCATTACGGTAAAGCTAACCGTCCCAATTAAGTCCCCTTGTATATGTTAGGGGACAAAAGTAATAACATTATTATCCATCAAAATTCGCTGACAACGTATTATACTCGTATGTATGGAATGTACAGCTTCGATGAAAGCTCCACACTACGAGAACAGCGATTATATTAAAATTATCAACAATCCAGCATACTAAAAGTTCCTGAAATACACATTCCTGATGTACTTAATTAAAAAAAATTGTTAAGTTATGGAATTTGCAAACACAAATGGAAAACATCTAATATTAATCGAAGAGCGCAGTATAGGGACATTAGTATAAAATATTAAACAGAGCTCAATTCATATGTAATAACCGTAAACATACACTGTTATTTTTTATAATAAGTTCAACCAAATTAGTTTTAATGTTTTTGATTATCACATGTCTGTAATTGTCTATCACTATGACTCGATGACTCCAGTCATCCGGCGAAGTCGCTAACACATAGTTGATGTCAATCCAGTGTTATAAGTAACGAACGTTCCTAGAAGTCAGTACAAGTACCTATATTATAACGTAGAAACAAGCTAGATGTTTTGATAAACGCTAATCCAACTTCTTCAAGTTAATATAACTTTCCTTGTTTCGTATTCGTACATTATACATTTGAGAGAGTCATGAATAATAATTTTATGGAAACAGATTTTGTCATTACGTTCGGAAATAAAATTGGCTTAGCGCAATATTTGGCGGGAAATTTATATCCATATGCTTAGTCTGGAATGTCTTTAATCAGAGACTGCACTTATCCAGTTAAAATAGATAAGTAAACTAAATTCCAACAATATTGGCTATTGTCAACTCGGCCATCTGTTATCTGCTTGTTCATACCAGATCTAGCCATAGTTCTGTAGTCTGCAGAGGAGAGTAGCGTACAGATTATTACAAAAATGAAAGACACTTAATTGAGCTTCAGTAAAAAGACAACAACAAGCAGTGATAGCCTAGTGGTTTGAAATTCGATCTCTCACTCCGGGAGACTGGGTTCAAATCCTAGCGCGCACCTATTAAAATGTACGTTTTAAGTTTAAATATCACTTGCTTCAACGGTGAAGGAAAACATTGTGAGCAAACCTGCACATCTCAGAGTTCAAAAAAAAAATTATCTAGGTGTGTGAAGTCTGCCAATCCGCAGTTGGCCAGCGTGGCTGACTATGGCCTTAACCCTCCTATTCTATGAGGAGACCATGTTCCAACAGTGGAACGATAAAAGGTCGGGAAAAAAGGACAACGGTAAATTGTGGAACCTGCAAATGTGAAAAACTCCACGTAATAGAAGAACAGATTATTCTGCTACTGTCATAATTGTGACGTAAACCATCTCTGGAAGATAAATTATGTGAACGTAATTGAAGAAGGCGCTGTTATTGTAGCTTACATTTTAGTGTCTACTTTCGGTTTAGACATGGCGTTACAAAACACTGGTAAGCTTGTACAAATACATTGGCGCATTCCTTTCTACAGCCTCGTGAATACGTTAACTCTACATCAGCTACGCTGGTTTTCTTTTCCAATAAACATAAAAGACATCCTAAAGCAACATATTTTTATGCGCATAAGTTTTCTGTTTCGGAAATATATCCATAAAAACATGATAAAATATTATAACAAATAAGCTTTCTTGTTTGTTAGTTATGTTCCAATAAAATCGATATAGAGGTGCTTTGTTTCTTACTGTGCTTTATGAGCAGGCGGCTTTATTGCTTATGCCAACGAGATATTACATTTCATTGTCGTGTTGTATAGCGGGAAACTTTTTCCTGTTGAATTTCTATTAAAGAATAATGTCATTTTACACTGTGATAAAGTCAAAAGGTTAAAGCGATTTTTTTTAAACATTACATTGGAGCAATTTTCTAGTATTTAGTGATAAGACCAATAGTAAAAGAAGATATTATTATTTTTATTTTTCATTGTGGCAGATTAGATATCTCGCTGAGATATCGTGCCTTGGGTTCTAGAAGTTTATCTACTGTACCCAAATTTTAAGTAGTTTACCGCTGTAAACTTAACTAGATATGTAGGTATAATCGTTGGATATAGGAATATCCAACAACGGAAAGCAAATACATACAATGTTACATTGTTGTTGAAATTTTATATATTACATGGGTGTGTGAAACGTGTTTCCTCGAGCAATTACTTTCGCTGGTACCATAAGCATCGTAATGATATCCGCGTTTATTGGCTAATACTTTTAACACAATTGTGGTCGTTGTTGATGCGCTAATATAAACAACCGTTATGTTACATTTATTTACATGCGACCATCATTCAGTGCCACGTATAGGCTAATTATTTCCTCGACTTTGCCATATTACAAGATCATGAAAATAGTAGAAAATAATTTAAACCGTATGAAAATATATAGATACGATATGGATAATCGAGTGGCAACCACGTCTCGGTAAAAGGAGCGTAGGTCCGCCCTCCTACCAGGTGGTCTAACGACCGGAAGATGACTCCGGGGCACTGCTGTACTGGTAACACTCAGTACCAGGAGAAGTGGCGCTGATTAGGAGAGGCCCATGACCAGCATGGAGCTCGAAAGGCTGGTGATCATGATATGAAAATACACGAAGATATTATAATAAAGTCTATGCCCGTTGCGAAGGTTCCAAAAACATTATTTTGCGTATTTATAAAATGTAGTTAAAAGTTTTCACCGTAATATATCTTATCGTTACTTTCCAGTGGCAACTTAACAAAAACATTAGAAAATGTATTTATAGCTGTGGAATATATCAAACAAATCCACCAGCGTAGTGGACAAGGAGTTCCCTTGTTTATCTTTGAAATATTATACTTTAATGGGAAACGTAACAGGAAGTTGTATGTTCTGCTATCTGCAGGGAAAGTGGGTCACCATTTTAAAAATTCATTACAAAAACTGCTGTTCACATATTAGATAAGGGGATACGGGTATAACTTTGTTATAGTAAAGTTAGATTTATTTTCGATGTTCCTCGTCGAGGGCGCGCGAAAAGGGATTCGTGTTATGTTTTTTTACGATTATTGTAACATGCGTAATGATATTTATGTGTACCGCTTGTTATTGTTTTTTATTTCACCATCATCCGTTATTAAAATGTATATAAACGTATTTCAAATTCAAATCCAAATTCAAATTACATTTAATCAAAATTGGTTTATTTGAATGCTTTATGAATGTCAAAATTACACTACCACCGCTTCAGAAAATGCCTCGCTATGGAGAAGAAGCGGCGACAGAAACTCCATAGGTGTGCTTCTGCATCTTTTAAAATACGCACTCATGTTAAAATATAAATTGTCATTTTATTAATTTTATTTGTATTATATAAGAATGACTGCGTCTTTATGTTTGCCGGTTAGTTTGCATTTTTGGAACGAACTCCCTTGACGTGGCTTACGGTAAGCTTTGAACTTATTTTTATTGGTTACGTACCTATATATGTATCAAGTTACATAATTTATGTAGTAAGTTGAGGTAACTGTTAGACCTTTGGAAGTGGGGAGTAATTAACATTACATATATGCACATATTGATAGATTTAGCGTCTCTGGCGCCTAGTATAATACTACAAACACTACTGAATTATGTGAATGTCGCTAATGGTGACAATTTCTTCTGTTATACTCGTATCTTCCCAAATCAGTCAATCATACTTTTAAATTTACTATACGGATTTATAAGTACCTACGCCTTTTATTTGGATGACTAACCTGCGTAGGTACTATGGTTTCGTATTACGTCATATTTAACAGCCGCTTTTTCGAACGCTCGCCATAATGCAAAGGATATCAGAGGTCGTAAACATTGAAAACGAGCAGTTACCGACCGAAAGTAATTAAAATATACAACGGGCGATATGCGAATAAATTGCCTAATGATTGCAGTGCAATCCCGGATTAATACTGTGTTGGAATGCGTCCGCATTAATTTATTATGATAGGAATCGTTTACGTTTTTCTATTAATTTGACACTTACCTTTTGAATATTGTGTAATGACAAGGAAATGTACATCGCTTTTATTAGCCATTACCTATACTTGATTATTACACTAAGGTCCATAATAAGTCTTTACGTTCAATACGAATTAATAAATAATACTTTTCTTAATAGTTACTATTACAATGCACGCGCGATGGCGCGACTCGTAGTTCGCTCGGCGTTGTAGAAATAGACTGACATTATATAGAATATCTTAGATACAAATAGTGACAATTGTTATTATTTAAAAGATATTTTTATTATAATCAGGATGTATATAGGTATGTATGTAAGAATATATATAATTCAAATTCATATTCAAATGTCCTTTATTCAAAATAGGTATTTATAATATAATATATAAATAATTATAATATGTGTTTATGTCTATATACTATTTGTCATAAGTTTATTTGTGTACACGAGTACCCGTGTTTGATTATATTACCGCGGAGTGTGCAGCTACCACAACTCTCACTCACACACTCTCGCCACTGTCTGTGGTTGGGGATAGGCAATTAGGCGTTAATTACGCCCTGGTGCTTCCTAGTTTAAGGTGTTACAGGAGAATAAATAATCTCATTAAGTATAAGAGAAATATTTCTGTTATCAAAGTTTTGGTTATACTGTACATGTTTAATTATAGAAAGTTTGTAAAAATTTTTAATTTTTCAAAGTTCCTCGTTTTTATGAACACCCTATAAGTAGTAAAATTATGTGGAAGTTTGTCGCAGTGCCGTAATCCACTCTACAATTTCGCTAATCGCCTGCAGAGGGCGCGCCGTTCGCTAATGTAAATCCTAATATTATGAGCGCCGGACGTAGAGGTAATTCTTATACCATGATAAATAATTATGTTGGTAGCGATACGAGTTGTTAATAAACGTGTAAAATTGTTAACCCGTTTGGAAATTTACGTAATTAGTACAGTGAGGTATTTCACAAAAACATTAATTACTCTAGGTAATTCGGGACGACCTGCGCTTTCTATTACGATGTAAGATCAATTAAGCGGCTTTTGCTCTATGTGATAGTTATAGAATTGTTTCTAGCGATAGGCGAAATATTGACCTTGTTTCAGAAAATCTTATTGAACTGCGAGAACTTCTCAGGTACGGAAGGCCCCTTGAATTGTGCAGACAAAGTAAAATACCAATGTGTTAGTGCGAGTTATTTCGCGAAATGACGAATAACGAGGCGACTATTTTTTTAAAGACCATTTTATCGTTCCACTGTTGGACCACGGGTGTTCTCTCACAGTGAGAGCGTTACGCCATAGATCAGTACGCTGGCCAAGTGCGGGTTGACAGACTTCACACGCGACTATAAACGGACAAATTTGAAATATCCTTTCTGTCCGAAACATGATGAAAACAAATATACTTTATTGAAAGTTTTAATATTATAATGTATAACTGAAACGTGTAGTCTGAACTGAAAAGTGTACTCCTGTCCACCAATCCGGGGATTACGGGCGGAATATTATGCTTAATGTTTTAATATATTTTGTAGTTTTCAAAAGGTAAATAAATAGAAAGTATCTTCCAGTCAAAGTCAAGTTTATATTTGAAACCAAAGGAAATTTCTTTTTGTTAAAATAGTGGAGCTTATACAGAACGTTGATGTAAAATTTGAATACCATCAATATTAATAACAGTCATTTAGATCGTTTGTTATCAAACAAGTTAAGTTTCGTTAAGTGGAGGTGGTATGAAGGCGTGACTCAATTCGGTATAATAAGTTAATTTCAATAAGAACTTCTTAGTCCTAGTTAGAAGAGTCTTATCTTATCTACCTTAGATTCTTTTCAAATATTCCATGTGAACAAATCCAAATGCTCGAAATGCTCGTGATCGTATCTCTCACATGACGATCATGTGAGAGATACGATCACGATCATCACATCAACGTCATCATTTGCTTCTTCGACATCGAGTATTTTTGAATTTCAGTTCTGAAAAAGATTCAGTAAACTTCACGAATGTCAGACACGTGACAAAAACTTGTAACAAAGTCAGGCGAAACGAGGAACGGATTGAAATTTACGTATATTGTTTTCAAAGTACTCGTAGTTTTGGGTTTTATCCAATTGCCGTCCCTGTGAAAAATTTATATCAATAAGTTTATTGATGTTAATTTATTTTTTCTTTATTTATGCTATAAACATTTACAATGATTACAGCAAATTTCGTTGTATTTAGCGATAAAGTTGATTTTATAACATGAAAAAAACTATTCTGCATATTGGTTTCTAACATTTTTTCGTTGCGTTTCATGCCATGACACGGGTACGTGTCTTTATCCTGTTTCCTTATGCATAATAATCAATTAGTACCTATGTATTTATATAAAAATTATGAATGTACATATGTTTATCAGTTGTCTAGTAAACATAGTACTTATACGTATATTCTAGATGGGTAAGGATCATATACAAAAATGTAGTTACTATGTAGCATATCGTTACTATGTAGTTACAGTTACCCAATTAGGGTTTCGCTAAGGTGGAACATTACATGATACAGTATTTCGCGTTATTTATGAATTTGAACTAAAAAATTAAAGGTATATAGCGTTGCCTTTGAGGTTTACACATGGTACCTATTCCGTGACTTGCATATTTTATACCGATGTTTTTCGTACAAGTGAATTATAACATTCAAATTACCTACTCGTATGTATCACGTGTTCACACAATTCACACTGTTAACACGGACAATAAAATGATTATGAATCGCTTTATTTTGTTTATTGCATAAAAATTTAAACGCATGAATTTTTTCTATTTATCATAATGAAGCATAAAATTATGCGAAGTGTCTCTATACTTGGTACAGTTAACATGCGAAATGTTTCGTATATAGATAGGTACGTACATATGTAATTAAAGTGTTCAAATTGAACGTTACGGTAGAGATGCCATCATTTAGTGTTAATGTATTGATTGTGGCATAATTTTGTTGCTATTTAAGTCAAGTAAGTCACTTAAGTCGCAATAATACCGAGTTGAAAATAGGAAGTAGTCAAATATGTGATGTATATTAAGCGTGATACATTTAAATTAACTTCACACAGAGTACACATGTGTATGTTAAAAGTATATTATTGAAATGTCTAGCAATAAAGTAGTATGTACATACATACGTACACACGAACACAAGTTCTAGAACAAAATTGTCAGACTCGACCCAATTGTGCATTTGATCGCCCCACATCAAATATTTTTCGACTAGAATATTTCGTAAACATCAACTGAACTACAGTAAAGCATATCATGATGAACAAGAATACAATAATAATTTTGTAAATATGCGATTATTATCATGATAAAGTAAAAAGCAAACTTTCTTTTCTATACTAGTATCACATACCCTGCTAATAAAATAAATGCAGTCATAGCCAATGTTTCTCTTGAAAACATACAAGACGACTGAAATTGAATTTCATCAATATCTATACAGCGGTTTAGACGTGGAAGTGTAACAGACAAAAGACAAAATGATATTTCTATTTGTTACATTAATATAGACTGATACTGGTATGTCATACCAGAATAAATGTTATGGTAGAGCAAAATTGCAATAATAATCGCATTAATAAAACGAAACTTTACATTTTGATATTTCCTACTTGATACTATTTGATACTAATATCATCAACCCATATTAAGACTCATCTTGAATATTGTCACCATAAAAAAAAGGTTCACGCTAATGATGATGCAATTGAAATACGCTTTAAAATTGTATAGTAACAAATAAATTACGACACGTATGCCGATAAATGATATGAATTGATCGAAAAATATTTTTAATAAAGCACGATACGGGTACCGTCGATAGAAAGGCACACATATAAAAAATATTGACCTGGAAAAGAGTATAAACCTCGAACGGAAGGTATTCGCCTGTTTATGTAACCTTCGGCGAGCGAAGCGTGCCAAAACAATGGCTGATTCGTATCACAAACAATCAAATATTACCTAACTTTCTGGATCGTTGCGAATTGCTTCGGATAGACTCAACGTTGACTTTGCATCTTGTGAATATCTTAAATTCAATTCTCCTAAATGATACATACGAGTAAAGATCATGAAAGAAGATAAGAGCACGACTATTAAAGCATATAGTCCAAGCACTTGTCAATATGGTAGGATTGGGGCTTAACTGTGAACTTATTTTTACCCTCCAATAGTGGGCACCGGTTTCGCCCGAGAGTGGAAGGAAGTAATATATCTTCATACTGTACCAAAGGCTGCAAACAATAGACAAGAAAAATCGAATTACGTTTTTCTCTCTAGTCGTACGTTACTATATTTTGATAATAAGTTCATATGAAAAATAAGGATCTGTTTACTCATACCTGACATTTAGTTACCCCATCACTGTGGTGTAGGCGACCCACTTCGCGATCGTGTAGTTAATAAGAACTTCCAGCTATTATTCCGTTGAAATAAGTTCACATAGTTGGTAGCGATTTACCTTACCAAATAACACGGGACAGAACTTTCGAGAATTTTAACTTTGTAATTTTGAATTCATTACGTAATAAATGCTGAGGTACAATTATATAGTAACTATAAAATGGCAATTGGTTATGAAAGTATACCAGCGTCCAGTGTTCTGTTATAACATGTTATTTATGATAACCGGTATCATAATCAACTGATTACTATGAGATAATTAGGACGGGTCTTCACTGAGAATGAACATGATCAAGGATCTGGTCTTTGCTCGTGGCCATGAGCTAATACGTAGGCTTTAAAGTTGACAACTTGTCTTTGGCGAGCGCTAGAGACTAAGACCTTAGCCTACTCATACTGATAGGAGAGCCGTGTCCAACAGTAAACCATTAAAAGGGTTGATGATGAGACGTATTAGAGAACATTAATGGAAACATTCGAACGTGCCGGTTTCAATGCACTGTTTCTCTTTAACATTGTTGTAATACTTAATCTAAATACTGCACGTAACAAGTCCGTACCTACGTACATTTACAGGGTTGCGTGTGAAAAACTGGAACATTTAATTGGAGTGCTAAAATTTAACTACTTCGATTACGTGTTTAAAATTAGATTTTTAGAAATTATTTTCACTGTAAAAAACAAATATTAAACGTTATACAACATAACTCTGCCTCGTTGATGGAAGGACGGTGGTCATGAGGTCCTAGGTTCAAATCCGGGGTCGGGCACTACTGGATTTTTCTAACTTCGATTTTCCAGTAGTGGTTCGGAGTCTGGATATGTGCCCGGTGTGTGGCAATAGGCTCACCACCTATTCCATAGCGGGACGTCAACGTAACTGGTGAAACTTGGGAGTGTTCTACACTCCTTTGCCTACCTGTTCGGTTCTTACGTATATAACATTAAAATACAATATATAGTAAAATAAATGCACGTTTTACCCATTTATATACAATTTAAAATGAACGACATGTTTATCTCAGATAGGACTTAGATCCTTTTATATGCACCCATGTTTGATATCAATATTGATATCAAACGTAAATGATCTGTTGCAATCCACCCGATTGATAGCTGGACTGTTCACATATGACGATCGCCTAGCACGCAGCATGCCACCGCTCAACACATATTCTGGTAAAATGTCTCAAAGTTCCTTCCTGATTATGCCTTCTAGTTATTGTTATGACGTTTCTTTTCCTATATTTGCTACGCTGTTACGCACTTTTCTATTGAACAGTTCTATCTTGCCGCTGGTTACTGGTCTCGCCCTTACCGAGCGGAACAGGTTGCCTCGGGCTGTACATTTTGTTACGCTTAGCGAGCGTGTGATCGTTTGATTGCGTGACGGAATTCTAGCGATGTAAACTACTATTTTTTTATTGCGTTATTTTTATTTATATCCTATTCATGTGTTTTTTTTTCCATTTCAATTATTCCGTCGTTTCATACATTTACATTTTTCTAATAGAGTGAACATGGAGATGTTCAAAATGCTATACATTTTTATGAAGATAATTCATAATTTAAATAGAATGATTAGTCACAGTCCTTATTAGCTGTTAGCATGGCATAGAAGCTAATGACGGTCTCGTGGGTTGAGTGCCGCCCGAAGGCCTGTGTTCGATTCCCGGGTCGGGTACCCTTGTACTTTCCTAACCTACATTTTCTTAGACTAAGAACTTTTAGTTATGTATCGGAGACTTGTGCCCGGAGTATCGTGAGGCAATAGGCTCAACAACTATGCCACGATAGGACGTAAAGGTAACTAGGTTACTAGTGCAACGTGCAACTAGTGCAACTAGTGCAACTAGTAACTAGGTAACTAGTGCAACGTGCTAGTGTACTACACTCGTCTATCTACCTCTTGCGCCTTACAGGCGTGAAGTTACGTTTAGAAGCATATAATTAAATAACTTTAGAAACTGATTTACCAGTTCCATACCCAGCAGTAACGATTTATAAGCTGTAATACACGTTGAAATATGTTGAAAGTCGTCGTATACAACTAAATATAATAATACTACTAATACTACCAAATATAATGTAAGAGTAGACTACGATATATAGATTTGGTTTCAATGTTTTACTTCAACATTATAGCAAGTAATATAACGTAACTTCATGCCTGTAAACCACGAAGAGGTAGGCAGAGGAATGCAGAACACTCCCACGTATCACCGGTTACGTTTACGTCACACTATGGAATAGGTAGTGAGCCTATTGCCATGCATCGGGCACTCATCCAGACTCCGAACCTCTACTAGAAAATCTAAATTAGAATTTTTTTTTGTAGTGTTCAACCCGGGAATCGAACACCGGACCTCCCGATCGGCACACTTGCAACCAACACGACCAACGAGGCAGTCAAAGTAAAGCAAGTAATATAAGGTTTCCAAAAGACGTAATTTAGAATAGTCATACGTGCACGCTAAGATTCAAAACTCAAATCCCCAGGAGGCTAAAATCTAAACCAGTTTGTTTTTGCTGCTAGATAATTTACGTTTTCTTTGGTACCTTACATTGGTTATTGTGGACAAGAATATATCGAATAGATTGCAACAAAAGTAGACTAAAGAACATTATTAACATTCATCAAATATGATATTCTTAAATGTATAACTTCTTGAAACACACCTGTCGTATTTGGAATTATGTAAATTATATTTTTACAAAAAAGCATGCAATTTTCACTATAACAAATATATAAGTATTACCTTGTGCATCTGACATCGGTCGTAATTGAATTGTAAAAATGTTCGTGGTGGATAGATGAGAAATAATATTATGAGAACTGGGTCAAAAACAAAACAGTACAGCTTGCAATCACACGCATTATAGCGTATATTGTAAACATATGCAGGTTGAAATAATG
This sequence comes from Mimoniades nurscia nurscia, assembly GCA_018246595.1. Lineage (NCBI taxonomy): Eukaryota > Metazoa > Arthropoda > Insecta > Lepidoptera > Hesperiidae > Mimoniades > Mimoniades nurscia. The sequence goes on from DWFO01000125.1 coordinate 23,332, forward strand.
TCTCTATAATATCAGTATTTGATGCCGATATAAAATTTTAATTTTTGTATCAAATGCGGCGAACGACCGTATTGTTATGGTTAAAATTTGTTATCCTTAAATCCACATGTAGCTAAATTACCTGTTAGTCTCCATAAGAAATACTTATTCAAATATTGTTTCAAAAATACTGACCTAATATTTAACCAACCCTTCGTTACACTTACATAAATTAGTGCAAATTCCATTGGACATAATGTTTCATACAGGCACGCCGGATTCGGAGGCTTCTAACTCCCCCATCAGCAAGTATCTAACCTATTTGGTCAAGATGGGTGAGTCTTGGCCTCCCTCGGACCCTGCGTCTTTTATATTTATATTTTACTCGACCACAAATATTGAAAGAGCACTATGGATTTTGTAAATGTAAATATATTAAATAATCAGATGGACAAATGTTATCGAGATTACGTATTCAAAAATTATAGACAGCTTATGAGTAGGTACATTAAAATTATTGACAGGCCCGTTGGTGCAGTGGTTAGTGAACTTGACTGTTGCGCCGGGGGTCGTGGGTTCGATTCCCATCCAGAATAAATATTTGTGTGATGAGCACAAGTATTTGTTCTGTGTCGGGGTGTCAAAAATAATAAAAAAAAAATATCTATTTACATGTACATATGTAGTTTACCAGCCACCTCGTTACCATACCACAAGCTCTCTTGCCGCTTAGTTTGGGATCAGACGGCCGTATGTGGAGATGTCCCGAGATATTTATTATTATTAATTTTGCCATTATCCAGCAGTGGACTACTGAAGGCTGATGATGAAGCCTGATCACCTTGGAGCTCTCCATTGTCCTGTTAGGTGTGTAGAGGCCACCCGCACCTAGTTAGTGTAGACTACGGCCTTAATGAAGAAACCTTCTGAAGAAATCCATGTCCAACAGTGGAAATCGAAGTGTTGGTAAAGACCATTATTTAACAATGTAGCCCTCATCCTCTTCCTGTCGTAATCCTCGTTGAGGGTCGTGAGTTGTAACACTCTTCATGGACCACCTTGGTATGCGTATCAACTAGCCCAGCTGCGTTTCATTTCAAATATTCTCCAATTAGCTAGCGGAGAATGCCACTAAGCATTACATCGCCATTTCCTATGCGCTGTGGCGTAGACTATTCTAAGTAGACATAAATTAAACCAAAAATAAAACACAAGAAACAATTTTTATTCACAATTTATTTAACCTTATAATAAAATATCTAACAATTGAACAAATAATACATTTCTTCTATGACGGACACCACCAACATTTTCATAGATCAATTATATATATAAAACGAACCACGATTAAGGGTCGGTACCAATTAACAAACAGACAAGGGGAACAGTGATATTTCATAACAGGTGGCTTCAATATTTCTCAGTATACGAGACAGGTGGAAAGCAGAGATTTGTAAAAAAAATCTTTTTCCCCTTCACTCCTCTTCAATTTGAAAAATATTGCACAAGAGATGTGAAGAGAAAAATGGAATTGATCTTCGCCGTAAAACAAGAGCTTTCTCTGTTAAACATCTTCATTTTCACATTGGCTTCTCAATAAACTCATACTTTACGTTATACTTTACTATTTTCTCTACTCTTTCTCACCCTCCACTCAACTCTCTCAACGTTAGTTGATACCGACTCCATTAGCGATCCTACCCTAGAAGATTATCACTAACCTCTCAAAATGTACATTTGGTTGTATTAAATAAATACTGACGTTAGTTCCGTCTTAGTTCCAACTTATTATTGAAATCTGATGCAATGGAGGGAGAACTGGGGAGGGAGTGGGTGAGATTGTTTTTTGACCGTGACCCAGGATGATACAGTTCACTTGTTAGTACATACATACATACATATCTTCACGTCAGTTCCCTTACGGGGTAGGCAGAGAGCCAAGTATCTCTTTCGTTACAGACTCGCTAGCATACAATCAGGGCCAGGCTAAGGAGAGTTTGTTTCCAATAGTGTAATATGACACATGAACTAGAAGATGAGTCTGTTGTAATACACCGGGTTGTAATAAACAAAATCAATATAAAACATATGCACTAAACATATACATATAAACTAGTATCTCATCGGTTGCTTTGAATTTGCGTATGGATAAAAAAATTAGTACATCCCCCCTTCCTCCTCTTGCCAGAAGAACACTCCACCTAAAACACACTAATTAATGAGTACTTTAGGCCCTGAACAATGGCATTCATATCACAGCATATAACGGCAACAACAGAACTGATGAGCTTCCAAAATGAGTGCGGATGGTGGAGGTGTCGCGAGACGGGAATCCTTCCAGCTTTAAACAACAATAATTATATGTGGGAACAACTAAACTAGACAGCTGTCTACATGTGCTAAGCTAACCGGGCCGCTGATAAGCTATACACATTAGTACATATGTACTTATATGTATATATATATGT
>DWFO01000126.1:0-25745 GCA_018246595.1 Mimoniades nurscia nurscia
GAGTGATAGTACATTTCCCGACTCCAGGGATACAGGGTGCCGTAAGAAGCGACTGAACCTGGCGCAGGCAGATAACGGCGCGTCTTGTTTAGGCACAGTTAAATCCCTCGGCCGCCTACGGGCAGCAGCGTAGGCGGTGCGTGCGGCTGTGCTATGCGATTCCCAACCCAGATGCCCAGCGTGGGTGTTATGGGCATAATCCTTCAGGGGAAGTCTATGTCCAGCTGTGGACTGCGATAGGCTGATGATGAAATAACTATATAATAAAATAGTTTCATTAATGAATCCGCATTTGTATAGCTCTCCGTTTGTCTCTTTCTTGTCTTGCACGGTGATGTGATACCTTTTCATACTTCTTTTCTTAATACTGTCCAAACCATCGTTCTCTGATACCTGATTTACGTTTATATCCTTTATGACAACATCTATCCACCTTATGTTTATCGGTGTCTATTTTTGATTTCATTTAAATTGAAATCCAGTGAGATTCTAAATATTACCAAAAATTTTAAAATTTTACGGAGCCCGACGTCTTGTTACTGCTTCGTTGAACAAGAGATTTTTGGTTTGATCTCCGGACCAAGCTATAATTGGGTTTCTCAAATTTGAAATGCCTCTAGGTTATCAAAGAAAAAAAAATATAGTTTGAGTGAAGTTTTTGTAGTCGTACAATAGCAACATCAATAGCAAGATTCAACGCTTAGTTACATATTCTTCTGTCTTTAAAAAATATCAATTCAATATTGAGTGTGAATACAACGGCAGAATACAGTTTAATCACTTATAGTATCTACTTAGAGTATCGGAACAAAGCTAGATTACATAGTAATTAACGTTTGGGCTCGCCATATTAACATTCGAGCTTCGTCTGTTGAATGTGGATTTGGAACGCTTACGGCTAGCTGATTACCTTTGTGAAACAAGCTGGACCAACTTACGACCTATGACTGGAAAATAGTTACTTCCTGCAACTAGAGTTTGAAACGATATTGACCTCACAACTGCAACGTGAATTAAGAAATATATTTTAGTCTCCAACCGTCTCCAATCATGGTTGGCAGCCCAAATAGTCTAGAAGGCTTTAAAAGTTTTGATTATTGCAATTAAGGACTATAAGGCTAACCTTAATCTTTAGGATGTGTGCTTAGATCATATGAAACTGTCTTAATTTCCCATGACCTTCAAGAAAGCTGAATTAATTGTAGTTAATTTGATTTTCGCATGGTGTTTGGAAGCGTTGATGAACGTGGTTTTAAAAGTTTAGAACAGAACCACTCGGCTCAATGCTGAATATTTGATCAGGCAATTCCATTAGCTTAATCAACTGTTTCGTTCACTGACCGATTCCCAATCAAAGTTTAAACGCGTTACACTTTGGGGAAATCACTGTTGCGAAACTGATCTCGAAGAAAACAGAGTAGACTCGTTATTACTAATATAGTTTGTTGATAAATTTATTTCTGAAATTGGGCATGAAATATTATTGAATCGATGCAACAAGAATTTTTTTGGAATTTTCTTTTTTGTTTTGGCCAATTTTAACTGTTAATAAAATCGTCATCATCTTTTATCCTTTTATCACTCCATTGTACTAGAAAATATAAATTACAAAAATTTTGTAGTGCCCGACCTAGGAATTGAACCCAGGACCTTCCAATCGGCAGTCTCACTTGCGATCAGCACGATCAACGAGGCAGTCATAAATAATATAACAGTGAAGGAATCGACAGATTTCATAATTTTTTATGTATTAATGTTACTGCTTGCCCAAACTCAGTCATTGATTATGGAGAAAAAGCAAATCAATTGACGGCTGTGTATGAAAACTGCAGGCTTTGACCGCGACTTTGTCACCGAACCAGATAATTACAATTTGTTTCAACATGCAATATTCGGTTTAATCAGTGGTGCGTTAATAATCAGAAATGGCTCTGGATCGTCTATTAATTTTCGTATAAGAGAAGAATCGATAACTTTAAAATCCGTTCCCGAAGTGGAACGAGTCAGCACAAAAGATTCTATATTTAACAAAACGTCCCCAGAAACGGGGATCCTCAACGAGGCGCGAACAATCGATTTGGCTTAATGGACTGCGAAATGCTGAGTGACCACCGAATTTGCTGTTCCGTATACAACGGCCACTTTAATGCAGACGCTTTTATTAATTATTTAAAGATTTGCGAACAATTGGAAGTATCAAATTGATTTGTAACTAAGGAATAATCGACTGCCTCGCTGGTCGTGTGGGTTGCAAGTATGACTGCCGATCGAAAGGTCCTTGGGTTCAATTCCTAGTTCCCTACAAAAAAAATTAAATTTTCTAGAAGTGGCTTGGCGTCTGGATCTGTGCCCAGTATGAGAGTATGGCAATAGACTCCTCACCTATTCCATAGTGAGACGTAAACGTAACTGGTGTAAGGTAGGAGTGTTATACATTCGTAAATAATCATCATCATTCTCATCCTAAGTCTGCTTCTCGACATAAGCCTTCTTAAGGGGCTTTTGCCCACAATAGTATGACGACTAGCATGGTTCCTATGTGTTGTTTAACACTGTTTTTTAGGTATTACATTACTATTGAAGTTTAAAGTAGGTTTAAGGTAGGTACTGTCTGTATAGCTTCAGTAAAACATTAGGTATACGATTTTTCGTATTTTTCTAAAAAAAATATATGTAGAAACTCCATATTTAGGAGTATTCCATTTTACTGCGAGAGTAGGTACCTACAACAAAACGACGAATTTGAGGTTGTCGTTTTATAAAGAATTAATATCTGGCGTGACAAAGAAAATGAGTTTTCTGAATGAGTTCGGGCGGAAAATATTCTGAGACCAGTCCTTTCGAAGGTTCGATAAATTATTTGGGGTGCTATTTACTCGTTAGCCGATAACCGATTTATCGTTTCGTTGCCACGATTTTATTGGAATTTAAAGCTTAAGTTTCAGAAAGTTTCTTTAGTGCATAAAAGATAGAGTAGATAAAGATTTATTGACGAATTTTGGAGACACCTCTAATATATTTGCGTGTTGTGAAAATCGTTGAAATTTAAGATGTTTGCAAAAATATTTGGTTATTTCTCGAGTTTTAGTTATTTGGTTATACTGGTAAATTATTTACATCATAACGGTGGATAGGAAATTTTACTAGCAAGTGCGAGGTTTAAGTTAAATTATTTATTGTTCGCAAGCCACTGATTGAAGTTTCACTTTCCCTTCATATTCTCGATGATCCGCATTCAATCTAGAAATATCTTCAGGATGGTTTTCACATGTTCAAATATACGAGTATCCTGCAATTTCACGTGTCGAAGAGTACAAAACATGCACAGTAGTTGTAGGACTAGAAAAAAGAGAGTTCGAATGATTTTTTTTGTGTTGTACGTATCGTGAGTCGATTAATTTTCACATATTTTTATTAGTTTGGCCGTACTAAATTTGGTCAGACCCGAGGGCCCTCTTTTGGGCTCCCACTAATCGCAAAAAGGTCTAGTCCGAAACTGGTCCTCTTAGTTGCCGAAACTAGTCGAGCAATTTTCAAAAACACGTTCGTTGGCCAAGACGTAATGCAATCTAATTAAGGGTCTATAATTTTTAAAATTTATTCAATTAGGAAAAAAAAATGTTTACTGTTTATTTTAGTTGCATTTACAAATTAGTTTATTTTGTATAATATACGAGTATGTACCTATTTGAAACTTAAGCATGTTATCATCAAAAACTTTTCATATACACAAATTACAATCAAATATAATAATGATGAAGATGTTACTAGGAACATGCGGATAATGGTATGTCTTGCAATGCGCGGAAATCTTTGCCACCCTCGGCCCATTACTGGGCTTTGATAGGCTATTACTGTTAATAAATGAGCCTGAAAAGATATCCCAAATAACTTACACGCTTCACCCATCTATCCGGGTCAGCGATACGTTAATATAATCTCAGCAAGGGTTCAGAAATACCCTCGGCTTGGGTATCGTGCGCAATAGTTTGAACATTTTCTACACGTGGTGGCTAACTGCCTTCCGATTGGGGTACTCGCAAAAACTGGATACTCGAGCGATCTCATTGTAACTAGGACCCGAGATATAATATGGTGATCGTTGCTTTTCATACGACCGTGGTTTTGAGGTTACACATGTACCTATTCATGTTTCTACTTCTGATGTTTTGTTTAATTTATTGTGACTGTCATGTTGGTTCAGTGGCTACAGGTCCATTCTTTCAAGCCGGGAGTTTCGATTCCCAACAAGGACAAATATGAGCACGATTTCTTTTCCTGTGTCCGTATGTAAAAAAATGTTTGTAAGTATGTATATACATTCATTTAACCTGGAATTCTAACACAATATACTGTGATACCTACGATATTAATACGGTATACCTTTGAGGCCTTGAGAACAATAATAGGTGATTAATTTTTGGAAATTGTAGTTTCATACAAATAGTTATACGTCTTAACTCAGAATTTGCTGATATTGTGATTAAGGTCATGCCTTGACTTTATTATCCAATCCTTAGAAGAATGTTAGTACGTGGAACAATAATATAATCTAATCCGGGTTTGTGAAAGTCGAGAGAAAGATCCCCGATGTTGGCAGCTTTAAGTTAATCGGATAAATAGTATATATGGCTTTGCCTAACCTAGTTTGACGATATCTATCTTACGTTCTCTAAAGTTATTTAAAGTATATACTACAGACACTTGCATATTGCGTAGAGTAGCTATACAACAGAGGTGCTGATACATACATATGTCTTACCTCGCTTAAGTAGTTGACTTATCTAGTCGCTTTTAACTGATTTAATTGTGCCTGTAGCAAGCAATATTTTATAACTAAGAGTACATGCCCCATTCTATGGTTGTTATTTGTAATCTAATTCCTTACGTCGTCCTGAGGTACGGGATGTTGTAAGGGACGACTATACCCAGCGCTGGTAGATCGTGTTATAGCAACCCTTCCAGACGTGATTAAATTCCCTGACTGCCTACCGGTAGCAGGATCGGCGGTGAGGGATTCCTGCTCTGCGATCCTCAACTCGCTTGCCCAATAAGGCCTATGTCCAGCACTGGGCTTAGGCTGATGATGATGATGATGATGATGATATAGTCCCCGCATAATGGTTTTATAATATGTTCTATCTATCTGAAATAGTGTTTAACAGTCAGAAATGTATTAATACTGTACAGAACTACTGTAAAGATGCTTTGCAACAGGAACTGAGTCTAGAAAAGAGGATTGTATTAATATTATTTGTGGTAAATGTATAGAAATCATGTTTTCTAATTTCATCTTGATATTACATTTTAGGTTTAATAATTTCTCATTTTAAAAACTGAAACATCGAATAGTGCCCACCTGCAACCACTTGGCCTATGAGACAGTCGAAATCATGGTAGAAGTAGTGGTTAAATATGTATATTTATTATTACTAAATGAAGGTATAGAATTTTTGTGATATGAAAAACAAAAAATAGTGCATATTGCTTTTCACTCGTAAGTTGATAGGTACAAGCTTTAATGAAATTCTTCCAACAGCGTGGCACTCGATGATGTAACTATTACTTTTCATTGACACAGAAGGGCTTGAATACTTACGGTTGCATCTTTGCACATTTTATTTGACTGATGAATTTTATCTTTACACGTTGCTAGCACCACGTCTTACGTACTAGAACAGAACATCCGATTGTATTGCTAAAAATCAGATTATTATTATTTATCGTCATGTTTCCTTGCGGCGTTTTAGACATAAGGGAAGGTCAGCTAATTTGATTGCTGTTTTCTCAGATAAAGATAAGTCGAATAAAATTTCCGAAGTAAAGGAGTAGTGTGTATTACAAATGCATGAAGTAAATTCTTTAAAAGGAATATAATTGTATAAATATAAATTCCAACTGCAAAGGTGCTCATACATCTCTACTGTATTATAAAAACCTAACGCCTGGAATAAATTACACACATTTCCATTGCAAATATTAGACTGTTCTTGTCTTAACAAGTTCGCATAAAACGAAATTTTAACATAAAAAAAAATTAAATTAAAATAGTTTTACGTACGTACGTAATATCAGGCGTGTAATCCCTGAAGAGGTAGGTAGAGGAATGAAGAAAGTTCCCACGTTTCACCAGTTACGTTTACGTCCCAGTATGGAATAGGTGGTGAGCCTATTGCCATACACCGGGCACATGAAATCAAATAGTTTTATGCATTCATTATGCAGGTACTTCTTACATTTAATGAATGTCATACATTATTATAGCTGTCATTCATTCATTCGTAGGCTTTCGGCGCCCCGCGGGCTGCGGTAGGTCGGAAGAAAAGTCAGCGGAAAAATTCCCAGCACTCTTTCAGAAAAAGGAAAACATCCAAGCTGCAGTATGGCTTTAGCGGTATAATAAGCCACGCTCCGTCAAATGTTATAAGAGATTTTTTCCTTCTCCAACTGTGGGTTGAATGACTCTGAAGGCATAATTCATTATATAGATTCTGTTACTCTACCTATTTTGTTTAAAAGTGTTGTTTTAGAAATTCATTTGAATAGCTTTCGTAATTCATGAGAAAATGGTTTCCAAAATGTATAAAATGTTAAAAAAATACTGAAAGTCGTAACGGACTTAAAGCGTACAGAAATTCGACTTACATCCTCAATTATGTACATATATTATTATTGTCAAGAAGGATGTGTAGAGTTTAAGAATTTTTCCCTTTCATGCCCTATCTATATATTTAATTCATTTTACCGCTTCTCTGCCTTTATCACATGTTGGTAAATATACCTGACCCCAAACACCTGACTGGGATTTAAACGTGATACAGCTACATGACTAACAATGTCAGTATTTCAGGCAACGGCTCGAACGAAAAACTCAAACGCAAAAGCAAAGCATCTCGCACTGAGCTGTCAGCTTAATGCCTGACAGCACATTATCGCCCTTAAGTCGCACCGCATAAGTGTCACAATGCGGGGAGTATGCACCGGCATGCACAAAGGCGGGTAAATTGGAAACGTCGCAGCGACACGCCTACGTGTTATTTGTTGCTGGTGACGTGGCGCGAGTGACAAACTCACCATTTTAAACGTACCTAGTTTTTATTTCTCCTTATATTTGGATTCTGTTTATATATATTTAGCACACGCTGCTCACTGGCTGCCCCGCAAGGGTCTGTTGTGATGTAACGTTTTAAATTCACACCTGTAATCTCAAGCAAATTTGTACATTCTCACGCTTCATCAGTTACGTTAACGTCCCACTATGGAATACGTGGTAAGTCTATCGCCATACACCGGGCCCGATTCTAGACTCCGAGCTACTTATAAGAAAATCTAAATTAGAAAAATCCAATAGTGCCCAACCCGGGATTTGAACCCAGAATCTTCCGATCGGCGGTCGCGCTTACAATCAACACAACAAATAATAATGGTTTAATAATAATAATAGTCTTCCAGTACCTATATCTAGATAATGTTTCATATAAACTACATACTACTCTTCTGTTAACTAGAACTGCAGCTTTATGTTTTCTTTGTGTCATGTTATTAAATTACACACTTAAATTAAGAGTAACCTTGACGAATTTAATTTTAAGAGTCGCTCTATCTCACTATGTTTTATTTCTGACACAAGTTGTTCATTTACTTCCAATATTGTTTGTTTATGTAAAACATATTTTTCAACTTTGCAACTCGCAAGAAATACCTGTGACAGACGAAACAGAAGTTACAAAGTCACAATCTACGTAATAAATTTTCGACGTGTAACATTTTTGTGGCGGATATATGTATGTACATATGGCTTTCTTTGTATTTAATTCAGGAATGTGCTACGCTACGTTAAATCGCTGTTGTTCTTTAACTTGAGCCACAGAGGCGTGGGCCGCTGCTTTCAAATTGCCAACTGGAAGGAGTGAAAAATGTCCTTCTATTGTTTTTCCTTACCGACACGGAAAGCAGAGATGTTCATAGTTTCCCCGGGAGCGTGTCGCTACCACTATATATAACATGGAAATATGAGAATGAAATATATGAATGTGAAGTTCATTTGCATTTTGCATTATCGTATTTAATTTCACGATGGATTAATGGATATGATATGTTAAAACAGTTTGAAAAATGTTATCCTGATCAAATACAGTATAAAAAGTATGCGGGACTGTTAAATGTGTTTGTTAATTCCAAGGGCTTTTAAAACTGTTTTGTCTTTTATTATTCGTAATCATATTATTTGTACTCATCCCGCTTTCCATTCTTTGACCTTATAACAAACAGTTCGGAATCTGTTTAAAAAATAAACAACAGGTATTCGGAGTAAACTTGCTGCATAGGTCCGTTTTGCTTTCTACAAGCAACAATGAAAATGGACCGAAATAAGGACCTAAGGAATTTCGCAGGATAGAACCCACCAATTATTTATTTTACGATCCAATGCCGTGGCCTGTCCGGTCAACCCAATTTCCAGTATCGTAACGGTGCTCGGTATTTTCGTATTTCTGTCGTGTTGTCGCGTTCAGTGGGTTAATAACGAATCGTATTTTGAATTCAGAAACGTTTGCCAAAAGGATTATCGAGGTAGGTGCCGGTAATGTTCTTGCAGTTCTTTTACGCGAATATAAAGTAAATATTACCAATAACATAAATATTATGTCGCTTGGTATGAAAGGAAATGTCGGTGCAATAGATAGAGGGGGTATTGTACTAATTGGAGAATATTCAACCATCATACTTTGAATAACAATAGATGAAGATAAAAACGGAATCAGATCATCATGATCTATTTTTTTTATGGCCACACATTCATTTATTAACATATTTCTCATTTTAATGCGGCATGTTGGTAGGAAGGATATTCCTTAGCATATTCCCAGTATATTCCTTAGCATATTTTGAGTACTGTAGAAGACAGGAGTTGGGTTCGAATCAAAAAAATATTACTTGACGCTCGGTTGAGTTCGGATGATAATCCAATTTGATCGTGTTTCTCTCGCCAATCATTTTCAATGCAGTATAAAACGAGTTATGGAAATATAAAACACACACAAGGTATACAATGCAAAAAACTTATCCATTCAAATTTGTTCGCATGTTTGTACACATTCACAGCTCGGTGTCATTGGCTTACATCTATGCCTATTACAATTTATTCATATTAATGTCCATTAATTTAATTTAAGCCCTCCAGTCAATGACCGCCACAAACAACGTCAATAGCAAACATTTCAAAATTACTCAGATGAAGCAACAAATAGAATTGACAATGTTGTGAAAAATATTAATAATTATATTTTTGTATCATTTTTGAAAGCCATTTTGGGTAAGTTAAGTAAGTTGCCTCGTTGGTAGAATTGGTTGCAAGTGCGACTGCCGAACCGGAGGTCCTGGGTTCGATTCCCGGGTCGAGCACTACTAAAAATTTTCTAATTTAGATTTTCTAGTAGCGGCTCGGAGTCTGGATAAGTGCCCGGTATATGGCAATAGGCGTGAGCCTATTTTAAAAGCCTATTAAGTCCCACGATGGAATAGGTGGTGACACCTATTCCATCGTGGGACTTAAAAGTAACTGGTGAAACGTGGGAATGTTCAACATTCCTCTACCTACCTTTTCGGGGATTACAGGCGTGCAGTTACTGAAGTTACATTTTGAGTAAGTTAATTTCCAAAATAGAAAAGAAACAAGGAAACCGATAATTAACAACAAAACAATAAAAATGGTCTAAGAATACAGTGGTTTTTGTAGTTGTAGTTGTAGTAGGTACATAAGTACCTACATTTACAAAAAAAATTTCGACTGGCTCGTTGGTTCAGTGGTTAGCGAACCTGACCGTAGCGCCGTGGGTCGTGGGTTCGATTCCCACCCAGAATAAATATTTGTGCGATGAGCACAAGTATTTGTTCTGTGTCTGGGTGTAAAAAAAATATATCTATTTAAGTATATATTTACATGTATATATGTAGTTTATCAGCCACCTGGTTACCATACCACAAGCTCTGTTGATGCTTACTTTGGGATCAGATGGCCGTGTGTGGACATGTCTCGAGATATTTATTATTATTATTATTTATTATTAACCACAATATTGTTGTGCTAGTTATTGATATTTAATGGTCTCTGGTGTTTGACGCGTGGTCTCCGGCAAGTCTCCGACATTGAACTTAGGATCAATAGTTTCATAATGAACCCGTAGTTTGTAAATACCCACACGTAAAGTTTAGCGCTGTTTTTATAAGCACAGATAACTTATTATCACAAGTGAAGTATATTTGACGTGAGATTCTTCAGCCTATTTAATATTTGTAATAATCTCCGATAAGAGAATAGCAGTTAGTTTACAACATGTTTAATGTTGCCGTATATTACGAATTTTACATGTACATAAATATTTAGAACGGCCGAGAATAATGTTGCAATCGCAAATTAATGTTAATATGATATTTGTATCGTCATCTCGCTCGTAACTAATGCTGTTTTTCAAACAATATTATAATATTGAAATATGGTTAATTATGTTATGCATTTTACACTTTTGGAATATAAAAATTATTCATTTTCTTTATAGTGACTTTATTCAAAGACTTACAAAGCTTATTAAAGTTCTTTACTATTAAATATTATGTAGTGATCACTGGAAATTTTGAATTTGGAAAATATCATTCGTGTTAAAATTAATAGCGCCGTTACATATTTAGAATCAAATCTAATAACATACGTGGGATTGTTTTATTATTTTTTAATAAAGAAAATGTAAATAATATACCGAAGAAATAGACTATCTGTTTTTCACTTAATATTCTGTCATATTGTTTCAATGTATATTTTTAAATATAATGATGATTTTTGATGCCAAATTTATCCTTCATGGTTTTTTAAATATTCACTTCGTCTGTAATACGTTACTATATTGACTGAATGTTCTAATATCTTTGTATTCGCTTAGATTACAGCTTTTCATAGAAATTGTACCTAGTATATGCACTTGTATAACTTATCAAATATTTGTATGTAGGTATGAGATGAAGCGCGTAACTTAGAGGAGATATTTATTTAACAAAACTTTTAATATGCACACGATATTTCGATTAGAAATTTTATATCTTAAATATAAGGAAAACGAAACGCGATCTTAAATAATGGACGTGGTAGAGAGTTGAGATGTATGAAGAAAATGTTGACCTCAGGTAGCGCCTTCCGGTTTCAATAGACAAACCCCCAACTCGCGGGATCAAGTCGCGCAACAGTACGATAAGATCTTTGATTACAAGTCTGATGTCTCATGTTTGTTACCGTAGCATTTGATAGTAAAATTAGTGTGCTGCTAATGTTAGGCTCTATGGTATTAACTTTTGTATCGTATTTGTCGCCCGATATCTACCTATTAGGTATGTGTGATAATAAAGTAAGCTTTCAACTAGATAAAGTACAATGAATTCTAATATTTCTAATTACGTATAGGCCAATGTTTATAAACATTATTTTTACACTGTCTATTAATATAAATGTGATTTTGTCTGTAGTTCGTAACGTTTTAGAATACCGTGCAGTCCAGCGTGTCTTCTCGTCGTTGGCTTTGAACAAAGCTAAGCTATCGTACACTTCGTGTTCGGAAATTTAGAATACAATGAGAATGGATGTTATTGAAACTTTTTTTGTGGTTTACTGAATAATATAGACATTTTTCAATTTTTATACTATTATAAAGCTCATGTTCAAAATACTGCAGCACCACATGTGTATGAGCTTGCATATACATATGTATATAAATCCTCTGATAACAATTAGTACGCCGGCTGCTCCAGCGGCGCGCCGCTGCAGATGGCGCGCCGCGCGGCAAGTTCATTTCGAATTATGTTATCTTTATTGCAAATCTGTTCTCACCAAAATATTTTGCCGTCCAAGTTTCGTACCTCGTGCGACAGACAGCTGGACTGTTCTATTTACTATTCGTATATTTAATTTTATCTACGATTCATATTTCGACACAAAACAGACTTTTAAATTAAAACTATATAATATGTGTAAGGTATTTTATATTTATCTAGAGCTTATAGAAGGATTAGGGCTGTAGTCGACTTACGATGTGAGGCTCTTTGGATGTTAGACTTCTTTTGTTATTGGCTTTTATTTGATTTTAAATGTTTTGTAGAGCTTTCAAACTTTTAATCAAAACATTATTGTAATATTACTAATCGTAATGGAATATTACCGGGAAGAAGCCGTTATTAATATTAGCAAAATAACAGAAATTCAGACATTTACTGTTCATATTTCCTAAAACTGTTATTATTAATGTTATTTAATTTTCCTGTTGAATAAATCTGCTGCAATCATTAACTGAGTTTCCGTGTACAGACTATGTGTACGTACATCAATGTCAGATTGTGAAATATGTATTGTATTAAAATTAATACAGTTTAATGTAACAATCTCATAACCCGTTTATGGTTAGAGCCATGAACCAAAGGAATGCTAGCATCCGAATAACTTGTACCTACAAAAATATCAGGGGTATTTTAGCGGTAGCGCCGGCTTTTAACCTAGATTACTTATCAAAGATTTGTACAAGCTATGGGTGTAGTGTTATTTGCATAGAGCTAGATGTCTATATGTCTATTTTATCTGTGGTGTTCAGCGGCAGAGTGACGGAGTTGCGACGGAGTACATTTCAAATCACAAGTATGAAATCACAAATAAGTATTCGTGATAACATTTTCTTGAGTCCTGTCCGTGGTGTGAACTCTTAATATGCACTGTACACCACTTATGCATAGTAGAGAGAACAAACTATGTGCATAATTATGTTTTATGTTGATCGTATACGCTAAATATGTATGTAGTTACTTACGCAGCTCCGCCGGTGTGCCGCGTTGCTAAAATATTTTAGATGTCGCCGTTTGATTGTCTTAGATAGGGTTACTCAGATTATTTCTATAAAATGTGATGTCAATGTCCAGATTATTCAATATTTGCTGTCTTCTATATTACGTGTTAAGAATATCCTATTAGCGTCCAGTGAGATCTTTGTGTATCAGTGTCTATGCGGCGTGTAGGTGCGCCGCAACTTATCGTACATTTATCTACCTAACACCTATTTATGCCTAGACTAGTTTCAGTAAACGTAGGATTACGACCAAATTAGACAGTAATTTAAATATATCTTAACACACAAATATAATGTTACCTGTACGCTACGAAGCACAGTCGTTTAGACGAGGGGGAAATATTAAAAGTACAAATTTATCATACGTTCCCCGCAATCTGCGATGCTGTGAGGCTCTTTACTCATGTACTGCTAGTGTTATGTAAGAGGAAGAGGTGTGTTGTGTGGTAATTGTTTCTAAAAACATTCTGAAATTTAATACATAAATGTCGTGTTAGATAAATTGGTCGTTATTCAAATTCGATAATTGTTCAATTTTTGAATGTTTGAAAATTAACCTTAATAATATAATTATTTTAATATTGTACACGATTAACCTCATGTTTGATTGTAATGACGAATCACTTAAATGTTTATAGCAATTGTGTAGCGTTCTAGTTGAATATCGGTGACAGGATCACATTTTCGAATTAAATCGTAATTTTATAACAATTGATGTGCCTAAGTGTAACACTGTATTGTAAATGTATATAATATGATAATTGAATAGTTCCGGTATTTATTGCAAGTCTCAGGTTCGAGGCGCGCGGCCTCGCGCCGCGCCGGCAGGCTGCCGGCTCCGTGGAATCATGTATTTTTGAGACAATAATAACTTCTTATTTGCAACTTTTATTCACTTTTACCTATTTCTTAATGTTTGCAACTTGTTTCTTCAACTTGCTTGTTCAATCAATTTCGATAACAATTTGCTAATATTTCTTTTATGTAATACTAATATTTCATACAAACTTATTTACTTAAAAAAGTCCGTGCTTCACATTCAAACTTAATACTTATGTAGTTGAATTTTTTATTCATTAATTGGCATTTCATTATAGTGCTGTATTTAAAAAAAACCAAATATAGGATATAAAATTGAAAATACTTTGAAAACATTTAATACTATTATTTGTAAAGTATACGTTTGTACGTTTGTATGAAATATTGAGTATCTATTTTACAAATTTCTAAATGTTTCTGATAAATTGATTGTGCATTATGTCACATTGAATAGCGTGGTACTGCCTAGCGGTAGGTGTTCTCTCTGTGCGCAGTAGATGTTTGTTTTGGTCAGATTCGACGATTATTGTATACACGTACGTAGTTAAATGTCGTAACACTAGCTGTTAGATTTCCCAAATTTTTATAGCACGCCGTTTTTGCATTTTCGAATAATAATAATATCCTAGCAATTTTCGTTCGTGTATCGTTTAGATCGCAAGGTGTGCGTTTGGTGGGAGGGGCTGCGAGGGTGTTGTGGAGAGCCGTTTTAATGTCTATGTATCGTTCATATTCGCTGTGTACACGATGTGATGGGTAATCGGGTAGTGCGTAGACTTGATTGTGATATCAGTAAACATTTTCATACGAGCATCCAACACTTGTTTCATTTCGTATCCCAAAAAACCCTGACTTGCGTGAATATTGCGTTCAAAAAAGATATTTAATGGTAAGCAATCTGTATAAAATCATTGATTTTTAACGAGATTATAAAAGTATTTTCTGAAGTGACTAACAATTTGTTAGTGTTTTATAATGTCTTGTTCACTATGTATGCAATTAAAGATGTCTATATGAATTGTATGTAGAGTAGGCGAGGGGCGAGGGGCGAGGGGTAGAAATAAAAACAACAAATTATATACCGTATCAAGTAAGCTTTTTTAACTAATTTTATATGGAACACAATACACTATAAAACATCCATTAGAAGATGCCGGCCGAATATTTACAGCGAACGTGGTCGGCGCGTGTCGCGCGACAATCGCGCGACTTTCGCACAGTTGGCTTACATATTCGCGAATTTTACAGGATTCCTGTTAGCAGTGTGGCATATTAGTATTGCGGGTATTAAATTATATTTTGCCTCTGGTGCTTAAACACAATATTCTGACATACATTATAAAGATAACATATATATGTGTATCCCTTACCAGGGCTCCCTGGCGAATAAGTCTTGCGCAATAAATACACTTGGGTGCGTGTTATTTACAGTGAAGTACCGGACACCAGGGATTCCCCGACCATATATATATACTAAAAATCATCAGTCACAATTTACAAAAAACGCACAGAAACATTATTTATATATATATGTATACATACGTTAACAAAATAAAAATCATATCTGATGTATTAAATTATTTCTCATTTTTACACTAAAGCAGGGATACGAGTCGTCGCGGTAGCTGTTAACACTATTTTAAACAAAAAAAAATTAAATATGACAATTGCATACCGTAAAATTATGTTCTGAGATCATATTTAATACATCACAGGAGTTAGAGAAAATTAATTACATTTAACAAAGTACGACGTGCGTTCCATGTTCCCTGCTTCTCGAAACTCCCCCCGCCCCGTCCCCCTCCCCTCGCGTGCAGACGAACGACTCCGGAGTCCGTTACGATACTATTTGGCACATAACAACATCCGAATACACGTTGTAACAATTACATTTCAATCAAACATCTTTCACGTTGTCTCACAAACGGAGGCGAAGTCGAGGCGGCGGATACGTGACCAAAATTGTACCAAACTCCAGTTCAGTTCACAAACTTGCCAAAACAAAAATGGACTTCAGCTTTGTCTTGACTTTTATTCTGCACTTCAATTTACTTGAGCTTCTTTTACTGTATTATTTAGTCTTTATAACACTGCGACAATACAACCTCATAATGACGAATTATTATGAAGTTGTATTATGACATGCTTCCAACGCACCGCAGCGACCCCGGCGTCCGTTACGGAGACAACAGAAAACTAAACACAATCATAGTTATGTATAAATTCATTCACAAAAGTCAAATGAAACAAGTCATAGAGTAAAAGAACGACTGCAGCGCTTCTCGCAACAGATTATATATAAAAATAGGTGTATTTTCTTAAAGTTGTCAATTTAGAACGAACAAAAATCAAGAGTTCATTTTTAATTTCAATTCATTATAGCGAGACCTGGTCAGACTTACGACTACACACTTACTGCCCGGTCGGAACGCACGGACGCAGCGAGTGGGGTCCTGCCCGCGTGCTACTGTGGACGGGAGACTTGCTCTGGAATGGAATATTCAGCGTACTAAAAAGTCGTTCAGTTGTTGCCTCATAATAATGAACCATACACATTGTTCAATCCAGGATACATTCAATGTAATACATAAATTTCTCTAAAGTTTTACCTAGTGTGTATCTGATGAAGAAATGAAACCGATTAATTAAATAGTCGAAGAAGGAACTGTTTTTTTCAAGCTGCAGATGGCTCCCGTCCGCAATAGAACAACACTACGCTCCGCTAACATCTCGTGTCGTCTCCAACAATTTTACAACTACCGAATGAAGTGATATGAAAATGAGAAATGAATACGTGTCTTTTATATTATTATCCACCGCGACCCTCACACCTAAACAGAAATGAGAGTAATTTGTACTTGACCGAGGGCCGCGGCGCCGGTGTCGGAACTGGCGGTTCTCTCCAGCGAACTGTTCACGCAATAGAAATCCAATATTCAAAACAAACAATCATCGATACTATGAAACATATAATCCAATTAAATACCATCAACAAAACGTATATACTTAATTTGCGCAGTAATAACGAAACAAAACACAAATACTCAAAATTATTGCATTAAAATCGCCTTATACTACATCCGTTATCCATTAAATAAAATATTGGCAAATATATTTTCGCCACATGCGGCGCACGTAACAAAATCGTCCCGCGTTGAGTATTTGTATTTCACTTATCCTATCTTATTGTTGCTATGGTTACTGCATTTTGTTTGAATAGTTCACTTGAAATTCGTTGGAAAAAATGTCATTTGAAATCCTCCCGAAAGGGTTCCAAAAGAGCAATTTTCCACAGGGAAAAAAAAATCTAAAATCACGTCAAAAATAATCCCACGGCACTTGGAGAAAATTTTATTTTCACCGCTCCGTGTTAGTATTTTCGAGGCCTACGTCTATTGTGACCCTTCATTCATCACATTGGACACCCGTTACGCCGGCTCGATCGTTATACCAAAGTTATCCTTAACACATGACAACTTAAACAGAACTAAAATTACAGTTACATCTACTAATATAACTTAATTTACATGTCAAAGAGATCATAATAAACTTATAAAATAATTGTCACATTGTATATTTAATATATTGCCCTGAACAAAAAAAATGGTAAAATTAACCAATGTTGCGCGAGTTTTGGATGTGTGTGGCCTTGAGCAATATTTGGTACTTGTGATGCTAGGTGACGCTGCGGTGACAATACAATATATTATTAATCATATACGTACTATATCATGTCTGAAACTATCTTACAAAACTACTTAACATAATTAAATTGTTCTGCACAATGTTAACGCGTCGGCGACATCAAAATAATAAATTAAGATATACATATAAAATAATGTTTGCACACTCGCTTGTTTTAATAACATGCGCGCAAAATTGAACGACGCCACGACGACGGCTCGGAGATGGGATGTGACTACTACATGATCTGAGGTAAGGTGCACGTACAAAATACAGCGCGCGGCGGCGTCTGAGCCGGGTTACCTTCGGAAAGACAATTTCCACTTTCCCGGTGAAAAGTTTTCAGGCGCACATATGTAAATGTGAGTAGCGACCAGGTGCGGCGTAGTTCAGCTGCCCTTGGAACCAGTCCCTTGCTCGCGTTCAATTCTGGCGGTGCAGTGGCGAGGCCTAGCTGGTGCGCTTGAAGCTCTGCGACAAGCGCGCCACCTTGGGCGGGCGGATGTGCGCCCCGGAATACTCGTGCTTGTGGGCCGCTGGCGACTTCTTCCCGCTACTCGATAACCGTTTTCGAGGCTTCAGAAAATCTAAAAAGACAGAAACAATTCTTCATTAGATTTCAACAGTAATTGGGAAGACTAAAGGTGCTTTCTCTAATTGTGGTAATAAAATAATGGTGGTCTAATTGTCTTGAGCGCCTGTCGCGGAAGTAGCTAGTTACTTAAATACCCAAAGTAACATCACGTCCGTAATCCCTGAAGAGGTAGGTAGACTGTAGTACACTCCCACAATTCACAGCTTACGTTTACGTCTCCCTATGGAATAGTTGGTGAATCTATTGCCATCCACCCGACACATATCCAGACTCCGAGCCACTGCTAGAAAACCTAAGTTAGATAAATCCAATAATGCTTGAACCGGGATATGAACCCAGGAACTTTTGACTGGTAGTCGCATTTGCAACCGATACGACCAGAGGCAGTCATACATAATACAAAATATACAACAATCCAAATAGTGCCAACATATTCAAACACTCTTGTTAAAAAAGTGCGATGTATTTAGGCAATAAAGTAAGAGAGCATAAAAACGATCGTAAAATCTACTTATACCGGGGGCGTGGCCTGCAACGAGTGACTCGGTTCAGTTTTACGATCTCCAAAACTGGAGGTTCGTTAAGACCCGGATGCCTGCTCCTGCCGGGCCGGGACCCTGCATTTGACATTTTTACGACTTTATCCGCGGGGATGGGCCCGTAAAAAGCTCGCTCTAGCACACTTAATGCACCCAAATCCTTTTTACAAAATCCTGTCGTCGGCGACGCCCTTTGTGACCATTTCTAATTTTGTAAAAAATATAGCCTTAATAACGATAAAAGTTTTACGACGTTTTTACTTCTGTTTAATCTGCGCTGTAATGGGTGAAGGCTGTGAGTTACTGGTGTGAGATTCACATTTACGTACAGAGAACGTTCCGTTACAAAGCTATCGGCGTGTTCACTTCAAAGTTCACGAGCGGTGGTGATTAGATAGTGCGCATTATAGATTCCAGTAGACATTGGAACTTTGGCGTACACGGCTTTTGTGACGTAATAAAATACAATGAAAACGTCACCTCTATTGAGGCAATATCGACTGACATATTATCACAGATAAAGATTCATATTCTCTGGGTGACGAATATCACTTAAAATGAACCTCTGCTGAGGAATTTTTTGCGTCTTACAATTAAACCGTTTTTGTTGGTCTCTGAAATTATTAATATTAAACTTTTAATTAAATTGACGTACAAAAGTGCTAAATGTGGTATAAACTATAA
This sequence comes from Mimoniades nurscia nurscia, assembly GCA_018246595.1. Lineage (NCBI taxonomy): Eukaryota > Metazoa > Arthropoda > Insecta > Lepidoptera > Hesperiidae > Mimoniades > Mimoniades nurscia. The sequence continues at coordinate 19,197 of DWFO01000126.1, forward strand.
TGGTTAGCTCCTGAGTTATAAATGTAGATAATGTAACTGACAATTTACTCAACATAAACGCAACTCCATATCACTATTGTTTTTATATATTTAAGTAGGTTTTTTGTGTGCACTCAAAATAAACTAGAAATAAGTAAACAAATCATTGTTTATCTTTTAAGAAGATATTTTAAGTTTGTTTATGATTGTACTTAAAACTTTTATAGCAAACAGCATACTGAATAAGGATGGCTCATCAGATATGAATATCGTAAGTTGATAAGTACTTAATACAGATTGCGTCGTCACAAACATAAATAACACATTCAAGTTCATGTACGAACAAAATCAGAGATAATCTTCAACGGCCGGCTCAGCGCGTAGCAACACGCGCTCAGGGTCGCGCTCATCACAGACTGGCGGCGTCGGGTGACATACCTACCGACATGTTGCGATACTTAATTAGAAAACACATCACACGTCTTGTGTGTATTAACGATACACAACATAAATATACGTTTTTTCCTTTAGGTAGCGTCGCAGATGAATAATTGGTATATGTCCGCGCTGCTTACTTGATTATGATTTTATTCAATATTGTAATTTAAACGCTGATAACAAAAGCTTATTTTAAAACATTATTTCATTTAAAATATGCGTCTTATTGATTACACATAAAATTCTCAACGAAAACATTTTCAATACATACAATTTCCTTATAACGTAGTTGAATGTGATTAACGAAATAGCCAACTATGCCAGGAACGCTGTCGTCGATACAAAGACGTGCGTGCCTGTTCGATCAACAATACGCTAACCGAGCCGATTTCAGCAATATCGCTGATTAAACATAACCTTAAGATATTGTTACCGTAAATTACTGAGCGGATAGTTAACAGATTTGATATTAATAAGTATGTACGAAATGAAGCCGGTGCCAAATTTCTTGGAAGGAACAACTTACTAAGCAGTGTGACCACCACGCTCTTGATAATAAAGTACGAGTTTCGATTCTCAGGTGGTAATAACAATAAAAAGTATTCGTTGGAATCACCGTGAAAAAACTGAGTGTTCGCTTCTGCAGTCGGGAACTATGTCAATGACGTCACGTGGTTGAACTGCTCAAGGTCGACTGGTGGACCACGCCGCCTTATCGTATCATTTCCCGCCAATTTTACTCAATAACCGACCACCTGCACTACACATACAGAAACAGTAAGCAATAAATTGCTATTAATCAGCCAATCTGTCACGTGCTAATGTAAGGGCATTACGTAATAAAAACGTGGTGAGGCTAACCTATCAGCAAATGTGTATGAATGAATTCGCATTGTATTTAATACTTCTCTAGAACAACAACACAAGTATATTTGCGATACAACTCTCTATTCAGCAACTAACGAGAAAATACTTTCACATCATTACGCAACAAGTTTCCCGCCAATCTTCAATGGAGCGTTTCGCGCCATTTTATCGCACGAATTTATGCGGCTCGCTCGCCGAGTGCGCTCGGCCCGTGTTGTTGGTTTAGGGCCTCGTTAAATTCGTTTCGGTCGGATTATACGTGCTCTTGGCTCGCGTAAACATGCGGGTGTATGCGTAAACACTATGGCCTTGAGGTTCGTGCGCGTGCTCCCAGCGTGGCCGCGACGTTTCTGTTCAAACAACTCACAAATACTTATCACCGCGTCGCTTTATTATCAATCTTTTATCACGTTCGGTCTAATGCAGTACGCGTAAATGTGGGCTAAGTTTGTAAATGATAATGTTCGTACGGCGTACGTACGATACCATGTGCTTCAATTTCAATAATATCGTAGTACTTACATATCTATAATCGTTAACAGTGCACAATTATTAAATTTATCGCTATACAATATATGTATATCAATCTATAAAGCAAGTGGATGACTATCTTCAGTAGATTGCAAAGATAATAGGTATTTTGTACTTTTTATAATGACAGGCTGTTTTTATTATATGTATGTACTTCTATTTTATATAGAAAAGTTGTGGCTTGATTATGTGATCATTATTATTAATTATTGTACAAATATAATAAAGGAAGTTGACGCATCTTCTAAAACGAATGATCGTATTATACATTTGAGCTTCGAATGCCAAGTTAACATAACGACAGAGTTCGCGAGAAATGTATTGGCCGAAGTGCGGTTATTTCGGTCGACCTAAATATCTGCGCGGGCGCAAACAACGCTTCACCTCTCTTTCTGAATAAGTTTTCGTATTTACGAACACAACCAGATATAATCACATAAATTCTTTAATAGTGTATATTCAATGTGTAAACAATGGGAATTGAGGCAACAATGTAGCCTGGCAGCTGCTTAACTCGAAACAATATTCACCGAATGCAGTGCACGCCCTTACAAGGCAGCGTTTGATGGACACGCATCCCGTCTCGTCTCCTACACCGCTGGAATCCTTGATGGATCGAGGAAAAAAATATATAAAAGCTAGGACTAATCGACAAGAAATGCGATGGCCCCGTCCCGAGAACCGTCAAATTGGATTTTTTTGAGTCACGCTTCCTCGGGGACCAAATCGGTGTTGTTGGAGCGTCATTTTCGTCTTTGCTTTGAATGATGCCGCTGCACGCCAGGAAACAATATGCGCTACGTGAATAGATAATTCTGGAGGCTGTCGCTATGGAAACATCGTAAAGGAGCTCTGTTTACGCATTTTACAATCCTCGGCGCATGCGTCTCTAAAAAACCCATTAAGTCCAAGTAAATTGCCTCGACTCCAGCAAAAATTACTGCACTTACTTCACTTCGTGTTTATTGTTAAAGAACGTGCCGTGCAAAGGGTTCGTGCGGTGAGAAAAGTGTTTCCTTGCGCACAAATGTTGTCCAAATGTTGTTGCCTCGAGCCCATGGGAATGACGTAAGGCCGCGGGTCACGATCCGAAAGGATCCAGTAAAATCGTGGCCATCATTACGGCGTCATTGCACGAACGTCCTGAGCTCGCCTTTACAAATTGAAAATTCCATCTTCGGGAATGTAAATTACAGGGATAACGATTCTATGAGACGATTATTTTAAAATAAGTAACTTTTTTCTTCATCTAAAAATAAAGACACAATGTTATTACTAGCATAATATTGTGTAGAAAAAATGTCATTAAAGTGACGATAGACGGTGCCCACTCGCTGTTCGACATCGTAACTCATAAACATCAGAAAACTTTACATGCAGACAATCGGCAATCTGCGAAACATTTCTAATGAACAATCGCGAGACTGGTTCTGGCGTGGTGTGTGAAGCGGACGCCAAACTGTAGTCACACAAACATGTCTTAACTTGATCGGGCGCGTCCCGGCCCGCGATCGCAACACGTAAGATACGTATCTATAGATATAGTGTTTATGGGAGGCGAGGGGGGATGTTGGTAAAAACGGACGCGGATTTGTTAGGCGTGGGCGGCGACTTCGCCCGCGACAAAACAGGTTAGTAACTCGCTGCCCTAGCGCGCACACCACACCGACTTACTTTTTATTTAGTTCGTTATAACAGGGCTGCAAAATCAATCCTGCAACATCACGCCCGCGACAGGTTGGCGATTTTCGGTTCACTTACCGAATGTTAAGTCACTGACATAACCAAATATATAATTAATGTAACTACCCTTTGTCAATGCGCATATTGAAATATAAAACGTTTCAAAAACATGATATTAGTTTACAATTCGATAACTAGTTGCACAATAAGACCCCATTGAGGCGTGCACAGGAAACCAATTTGTTATAACAGCGGCGACTGGAGATCGCGAAACGGGGAATGCCGCTCGCTAGCATTGTAAGAACGAACCAGTTTCCAAATATCTAGGTCAAGTGAAAGGCGATTCGATGTCAAAATCACTGTTCGTTGCGAACACGCACTGCAGTGCCATACATCTAAATAAATATTTATTAACGCATCCACATCATACAAACATGCATACATACATCCAACTCTAGAAAAGTATCTAAATACATATTTGAAGTCAATATTTTTACGAGCATAATGGGGAATGTATTGATGGGCAACCCTAACAGAGGTCTAGTGTACAATTGGATGATAAAAAGTAACAAAAACGAATCCCCACGTATCCGTATACCAAATACGTATATATAATATAGCTGTTTGTGCTCTGGCTACTGGTTTTAAGACATGGCAGCCTAAACAAATAAGTGACATGCAGCCAGGTAGCACATTGTATCCCGCTCTTAACATTTGTTCAATATTATCTGATATAGTTTATTTAAATTGCGGTCAACGTCGGCGTTTTTTACATCTGTCGACTGGATGATAGGGCCGCCCTTATTTTAAGATGTTTTATTATGACACAGGGTGGAGCGTGCGTGACGGATATATCGCCGACAACTTCCTCGACGTGACGTGAGGAAAAAACGGCTTATGTAAACGTAACAAGTTTTTGTTTTAGACATTTCAGTATTTAATAAAATGGTAAATATAAGTGTGCTCGAGGGAGTTGATACTTTATTTCTTATCGACCCCAACGCAATAATGTCACCATGCCAAATGTTTTTGTCTCTCACGTATTTTTTTTAGAATATTTCTAAATGATATGGAACGGAGTTATCCAGTGCTTGGTAACTGCGTTTATCTAACCAACCAATCTACCAACTTAAACTCCGTAGTTAAATTTGTAGGTATCGGATTGTTTCATAACGTTGTGGATTACATAAGCACCATTTTTCGTAACTTTCCATTTATCTGAATGCGATTTATTTGGCTTTTGATAAACATTATACAATCTCAACGTTTAGTAAGCAATAAAGACGTTTAATAGATTTAGATATAGTTATTTCAACAGTAAAAAATAGACAAGAACAGGAAATAATTTTGCTTTGTCCAGTTTGAATAAAATGTTGCTATGTGAAACCGTTTTATTAGAATATATATTAATGGTTTTTAAATTGCTACCTTACAACGAGCGATAAGACTTAAAGTCAGGTAATTCAGCGAAGTCTAGACCGAATTCTCGGTTGGGTGCTGTAATTATTAAGATGTAATCATCTAAGCAGGATGTCGTAAATTGGTTGTTGTGCTCAACATTCGTTCCCAAGTTTAACAATCGAGAGTTAGGGACATGTTTTTTGTCTCAAAACACTTTTTCGGTGCGTTAAATGGCGAGTGGACGCTAGTGTGAAATTACTGACCGTTGACGTTGTCCATTAGAGCCAGATGATGTTACGCCGGCGTTCCATTTATCACCAAAATAAAGTTCAAATTTCGTTAACAAACAATATTGTAAAGTAAATACCGTGGTGCCATAGTGGGCAGCCGTGTGAAAGGTATACTAAAGTTAACAGTGAAATGTCAATGTCAGTACCGCGTAGCTCTTTAAATATGTTCCGCCTGAACCTAGGTTTTCGCGTGCACTTGACAAAAACCTTCTGCGTGTGATTGATAGGTCGCCCGATAAAGTCGGTTTGGGGCTTGGCAATCGATATCATTCTACGTGTTTACTTATGATTTAAATGGCAATGTCAAGTCGATGTAGGTACATTCGATTCGCAACGATTTAACGATTACGTATGAATCTATATGTATGTGTAAACTGTAATTATTTTAATAATTACTAATTAAATTAAATATAAGAATGACAAGACTTTAATTTGCATTATTTAAGGGTTAATATAATTTATAGTAGGAAACTATTTTTGTTTATTGTAATATATCAAATAAAATACATCGCGAGGCAAGCAATGGCTAGCGTGCTTAGCAACAAGACCCTAGACGCTGCAGAATAGAAACTGGTGTCTGTGCACACGTAATTGTGAAAGTAAGTGAGAAGGAAGGCATTGTTGCGTGTCCAGTTGCTAGTTGCATTGGTGACTATCTTATGTTTAAACGCCGCACATAAGCCGCGCAAGGGTAACAGCTCGATCGAGCCGCTCGGCTGAACACAAACCGCAAGCTTAGTTCATTTCCCCGAGCCGCGACCTCTATCAAATCGTAAACTTAAGGTCGTGCCTTTCACCTCCGCGCCTGTCACGTAAAAAGTGTACCGTACCGTATATGTGGAATACTGTTGCCGTGACATAATACGGGCTCGCTAAGGAGCCGTGACACACAGACAGGCAAGAATTGCAACTTCGCTCAATAAAACCGACCTCGACGGAGAACAAGAATCGAGTATTGATGCGAAAGGTACTATTTGTTTAAGTTCAGGTTCGAAACACTTATTACAGACTACTTCGGGTCAAAATCTGCGGTGGACAGCACGAACGAAGTTCAACGCATTGACGTCCATTTTGAAATTATACATGTGACCCTCGTAATGCACTGCGGTACGCATAAGGTATCAACAAGCTATCTTATACAATCAACCACAAAAACACCTAATCTGAATCTGCTATTCTGTTGTCTCCAACGTCCCAATGAACGCTAAGTAAATACTTGTATTGTTCGTGCCTTTGAATAATTTATTAGTCAACGATTGGTATTTACTAGAGTCAAGTGAGTGGCTTGAATGCATCGGATGAAGCCAGGTACGTTTCTGTCAGTTGTATCGCAATCTTTCCGATTGTTGTAGGTCAACTT
>DWFO01000127.1:0-25742 GCA_018246595.1 Mimoniades nurscia nurscia
TTGTAGTGCTCGACCCGGGAATCGAATCCAGGACCTCCCGTTCGGCAGTCGCACTTGCAACCAATACGACCAACGAGGCAGATTTTAAGTCGTGTACGTTGTAAATAGGGTTGTAAAGGACACCTTTATATTTTTTTGGTTGGATAACACATTTATCTTCGAAACCATCGTACTTAAATAATTTTTAATTACATTTCGTTGAAATAGCGCAAAATTTCGGCACATTTCTTCTCGAAAGCAGTTAAATAATATTTAAAGAAAGAAAGTTACAGCTAGTTTTATTATTTAGGTTTTCGCTGCTTCAAGAAAGTAATATCCTTTACACTGTTGCTCACAGCAATCGGCTGTGGGAAATTACATGGTGTGCAGATCTAATTGTAACATTTTCTGTCAACTCTATAAATAACATACTTCATTAAAAAAAAAACATATTTACGAGCCAGGCAATATATGTATAAATAGTCACAGCGGGTAATGTTTTCCCCGAGCTGACCAATACGGTATCTGATATAATCGTTAACAATAGTATAAAGGATTACTTTACCAGAACATTCTATGTGGCGAAAATATTTCGTAAAAGTTGTATAAGACTCCTTCGAACAATCATAAAAATGAAAAAAGATTTTTCCTCCTTCAACATAATAATCGCTTTTCTCCATCGCAATTGAGTAAATAACTTTGAAGACTTCTTGGCAATCAATTATCGATCAACCGTAATCTGTGTAAATCTATTTCCTCACTCAAGATCTCTTAGGATTTAACCATCATATTATGAACAATTAAAAATTCTCAAGACATTATTCATTCGTTCAATCAATTTGTCTTACGATTAATTTGAGTTTAAATAAATTTTAGGTAAAGCGGTGCATTCTGAAGTTAACACTTACCTACTTATATTATCTACGCTTATAGATCTAAATTATATCGTTGACAGAATCAAATTTATATACCTCTACATTATAATTATCTTTACGTCTTACATTTATGCTAATTCTTAGCACATTTTATAATAGCCGCATTTTTGTACATTAAAATATAATTACAGTAGATCCCCGGTATTTCAGTTCCTGTCTAATCCAGCTTCCCCTGTAATCCGACATGCCTATTTTATTACTGATTTTTTTTTGACAATCTTAGCTAATAAATAATGCGTGATTGTACAGGTTACAGCTACTACGCACCACCACTAATGTCCTCAACGCGTAGGCATTGTTAATTCTGGTTGCTTATTGAATTTATTAATTATGATTTTTAATTATTTTAGTAAGTAGGTACACTTGTTTGTACACAATTATTTCCTAACATAATGTATGTCGCTTATTTTTGTAAGTTCTATAGCATTAATGACGATAATTTTATTATAAAACGTGACCTCTCTATTGTGTTGTTTAATTTACTAAATTCGATATACATCGTGTACATATGAATTGTATAACACATGGAATGTTATCATTTCTCGGATTAGAAGGTACTGGCAGTACCTACTCTATAATCTGACAAATTCGATAGTCCAACAGTGCCCTGTAGAACGTTTGTCGGATTAACGGGGCTCTACTGTATAATAAGATAGGACTGACGGATAAAATTAATCTTTGTACTAAAATATTTCAGAATATATTTACCGCTTCCATAGATTCGTTCGAAGTTTATTGATGTAATAAGAAAATATTTTTTTATGCCATCCGAATAACAGATGTGTACATATACATATAGAAATAGTCATCAAAATAAGCTCTTAGTGTCCATCGTAATATTTCCAACGAATGATGATTTTGATTGTTAATCAGTTATCATCACACTCTTGCCAACGTTTATATTTCGTTTCTTTAAGGGTATTAACGGTTCTAATAGTTCATATTTTTGCCAACAGATGGAGCTCTTCGTGCAGAGGTAGAATCGCGCGGGCGCGGCACGGAGTCAGCGTTCCTGGACGAGCTGCACTCGACGCTGCCGCCTGTCGCGCCCGAACACTGGGAGCACACCCTCGTCCTCATCCTTAAAGGCTTCATCTTTATTATTATTATTCTCGGCGCATTACTCGGCAATGCTCTAGTCATTATATCAGTACACCGTCACAGGAAACTACGTGTTCTTACCAACTATTACGTCGTCAGCCTCGCCGTCGCAGATATGCTAGTCGCATTATGCGCGATGACATTTAACGCGAGCTCCGAACTAACAGACTCTTGGCTCTTCGGACCTCGAGTCTGCGATCTATATAACTCACTCGACGTCTACTTCTCCAGCGCTTCGATCCTACATCTATGCTGCATATCCGTTGACAGATACTACGCAATCGTCAGACCATTGGAATACCCGGTCACAATGACTCATCGAACTGTATGCTTTATGCTCGCAAATGTTTGGCTCTGGCCTGCTTTTATTAGTTTCGTTCCAATTTTCATGGGATGGTATACAACGGAACAGCATAGAGAATATCGAAAAGCACACCCTGATGTATGTATTTTCAAAGCGAATATGGTCTACGCGATCATATCTTCGAGTGTCTCGTTCTGGATACCGAGTCTAGTGATGATATCTATGTATTGTAAGATTTTTAGAGAAGCGATCCGCCAAAGGGAAGCACTAACAAGAACTTCGTCTAACATTCTTCTCAACTCTGTCCACATGAAACATACATCTCATGCAGCACACCATTCCCACTATTTACATCCGGATAGACGGCCCTCAGATATAAGTCCGAACTATAGCACCTTCACAGAAGTCGGTCCAGAAGAAACTGAGTTTGGAGGTGAAGTTGTACTGGCGTTAGGAGATATATGTCCAAGCAAAGAAGCCAGTCCAAGGAAGTCAGTTAACGTGAGTTGCGACACAGCAAGTTCTGGGTACTGCTCTGGAGGATCCAATAAGAGATCATCGAGTGGACAACCACCCGTTGGCTGGAGACCTAGCTGTTCCTCTGCAATAGCATCGCGAGATCTGGCCAAAGCAGCTACGGAACTAAACGCTCAAGGTATTTTTATTTAACTTTTAGTAAACTATTATTATGAGAGTTTTCGCTAAATAAATAGTTATAGACTGACTATAAATAATCGTGAGATAAAGGTAGGTAATATAAAAACGCAGCATGAATAGATAGATGAATTCGTGACACACTGCGACGTCAGTGGCGCTGCGTGAGAATTAAAGGCCTCGAGGGCTTCCTCCCTACCCGAGCAGTTGTAACAGGGACAACTGCCCTAAGGTGATAGAAACCTGCCTTGTATAGGTGGTGGTGGTGGTATATATGGCATATACCGCGTTCCCGCATGAACGCCCCTAGCTTACATTACTACTAAGAATACGTAAAATACAAAAATACTGTATACATTACCAAAGCTCGTATGAAATAATTCTGCACAAATCATTAGTGACCAGAAGTTAACGTGGATGAATTAAGGATGGAGTAGTGATGGAAATTACGACTATAATCTTTGAGAATGTTTATTTACAAATTACATACACAATTACCAAAGAGTGTAAGTATTATACGGTGACCTTTATAAGCAATTCATAGAGGCCTTGGCGTTTTTTAGTCACATAATTGTTAGCAGTAAAAGGTCGAGGTCATCCCAAGTAGCATCGATAAATGATTTTTGCACTAAGAATTTTATCCTTTATTTTCCATGAAACGATTGTAGGAGTACTAAAATTTGAAACGATAACAATTAAGGAAGTTCGTTTTTGATTTTAAAATGTATTAAATAGTAAACCTGGGACGTCTCAAAGGGACACTTACCTACTTGGAAACACCTGTCTACCCAAGTATATGAATAAAATGTATGTAGGTACATACATATGATAATCAGATAGCTGATAAATATACATTTCAGTATGTGTTTATATAGACATATTCTTTACATCCTGACATAGTGTAACTACTTTTGCTGATCACATAAATCATATACCTCGAGAAGGAGTCGAACCCATAACCCTAGGTTCTGTAGTCAAAGACCTCAATCAATCAGATAATTTTAAAATCACTTAACACAGTTCATTTTAAAATCAGTATGTAGGTATAGGTGTTCAGGTATTTCAGTATGTAGGTACTCGCATGTCGATCAGGGACTAGGATATGCTAGAAAATATGTTAAAGCGTTCGTCGTCATGTTATGAGAGCATGTTATAACTGATACATAAATCTAAAAAACTGTTGTTACATTAGACCGCTTGCATCTAATTTAATCGTGATTAAAACGTCAATGCACACTGGAGCAGCAGAGTTGAATATGTTCCAAGCTGTGCTCCAGATAAGCGGGTGGGCTCTCCCCCAAGCCCCTTCCCCAATCGGTATCAAAAAGAATTCAATGCATGGGTGGTGGTGGAAGATGTTTCAGTTCGTACTGGGAAATACCACAGCTGTTTATATTTCTGCCGTAAAGCAATTGGTACTAAAAAATAATTTTATTTCATTCTGAAAATTCTGGATATATCAACGGCCACCCAAAACTCGTCCACCTCCTACGCGTCTGTGACCAACTGCGAATAGGACAGTTCCTAACTAACACTAACTGCACTCGCACTAACACATTATAACCGAGCCAACAATACAGACAGTTCCTAGTTCTAAAAACAACTCTTTTATAGATTTCGTTACCTTTCTTTAATCACCGTTCATAGTAAAATTTGCCTGAAAAAAACATGATATATTTTTCATTTGTATTTAGAATTTTATTTATCTACATACAATAATCTGCCAAATTCTCAGTCTAATAAGATATAATTTCATTCACAAAATCAACTAAATCCTAGTTATGTTACTAAGTACGTGTAATAAATATTAAATGGAACATTCTTAGCCTAATTTAAAATCGCAGACACATTATCCTACAGTACGTTAAATAAAATTTTAAATTTTAACAGCTGAAACCTAGCGGTAGATATCTCAGTCTAATTGGATTTAACTTGTTTTGTGCACCTTTTAAGAAATCATCAGCGTTCTTGGAATTATTTAATTACATGTAAGTGGTCTGAAACTGAAACAAGATACATGTTATCTGATTGGGTTAAGGTGAGACCTTGTAGAATCTACTTACTTTTTTGGTACTCCATTTAAAAGCGAAACCCTTAACGGTGAATCATATACGACCAATTTCTTGCAAAACGTACACATTTCTTACAAAACTTACCGTTACTGCTTCCTTTACATAGCAAAAGTTAAAGTAAATAAAGAGATAGACCCTCAGCTTTGTAAATAAGGTCGGTCTCGAAACCCAAACTAGCGTTACGTTAATTAGTGAGGTGACTTCGCAAAATTTCACATCAACGATAATCCAGCTGTACATCAGTTTCATCTTTTATCAATGAAAAGTTTCTATTTAGCGAGCATTTAATATAATGAGTTCCATGCAATTTGCTAGAATGATATCATCACAGATTCATGTTTGTTCGGTAACATTGCTTTGAATGGAATCTTATTTTCTATATGTTTATAAAACAGTTTGCGCGTTTGAATAGTGTTTCGAATAATTCAGGAATTTGATCACGAAGTCAAGTAATCCAGGCTGTTAGAGAAACATACAATGTCACATTTTAAGAAAATGTTTTATTACAAATAACAAAGCTGGTGCAAAAGGAAACAAAGTAGATACCCACTAAGATGGTGAGAATAGAGAAAAAACAAGAGTAGGTAATAAAACAGAGAAAAGATGGTTAGGGATGTATTACGAGACAAACGATGTTATACATATATACAAGAATAATAGTGAGTCGAAAGAGATATAATAATAACGTCTGGAGAAAACGCCCCCACGCCACGGCCCGTGTAATTAAGAACTAAGGGGAATCTACCTATACCTACTATTGTAACTAGACAGCTGATTGACATTAACAGAAACTGACTTCTTGTCGATTCTCGGCAATTTTACATAATTCTATTGTTATAATATAATGTTACATAATTATATTGTTTGTTCATTCGTTCGTTTATTCATTAACATATTTATTTACAAAATGTGTACCCATGAAAGAATAAAATTACTAAATAAAAATGATTAACAATTTGCGTTTATGCATTTGGGAATGTTCTACATTCCTCTGCCTACCTCTTCGGGAATTACAGGCGTGAAGTTACTTTTTTTATGCATTTAAAATGTAAGTATAAAAATATTATAGTTTTAAGGATATAATCACACAAGTTTGGTTAACTACTATAGGAAGTATTATCATTAATTTATAATATTATCATGAAACAGATATTTAAAAGTACGTTATGGATATTTTTCTTTTTATTCAACGTATTCGAAAAAATATCTGCAAAATGTTATTAACATTCATAAATTGGTGCTATTGGAGAGGCCTATGTCCAGCTGAGGATGGGAATAGGCTGAAGATGATGATGATAATGAAATTGGTGAAGTTTCATAGGATAGTCATCACCGGTGGATTACTTGCATTTTTGCTATCATCATCATCAGCCTATTGCAGTCCACTGCTGGACATAGACTTCCTCTGAGAGGTTTGCCCACGTATGCCCATGTGCTATACCAGGTATGCCCACGTGCTGTACCATGTCTAAATTGGTCAAAAATAATGTCATGTTGTTTCTCGCGAATTCGTACTTCATGTTCAAAACGATGCTAAAGTAACCGTATTCCACAACTGTTTCAAATTTCAATCAATTGTGTATACTATATACTGACTGCGGCAATATTTTCATTCACATTTATTGGACAAATATAATCGATTCCATTTTGATTGCGTCCAATACAGATGGCCGAAGTATTCAAATCGTACGCCAGCTGTGATTCTGTTTTGTTTCCAAACACATAGTGTTCCCGTTTAGTATTCGGCAGCGATATTGGCGAAATTGATAACTTGGAGGGAATCTGCACATTGTGCGTTTGATACAGGCACAACATCATTCAAATATGTGTATTGAAACGAAGGGATTTTGTTAATACGATAATATTTCTAGTCAATTACGTTACTAGAGTCATACTAGAGCTAAATTATTAGGTTTTTTTTTTACCCATATACGCCAACATTCAAAATAGTTTTTCTTCTTATGTAAAAAATTACGCAAAGGGGAAATTTTAGCAAACCAAACTCTAAAAAAAAAGTAAGCTTCAGAAATAAACCAATGTATTTCACATTTATTTTGAACAACAAATAATGTTCGTACCAAGAGTGTAATGTACATTTTTATTAAATCTGTAAATAAAGCTATATCAATGTCACAAATATATTCAGATGTATGTATGACTTCTCGGTGGTCAAGTGGTTGTAAGCGCGAGCCACTGCTCGCTCACTAGCCGGGCCGGAGCCGAATGTGATCTTAGGACTAAAAAAAAGTATTCGTTTGTTTTTCTAAGCTGATATTTCCAGTAGCCAGTAAGGCAATTACACGGGGTGCCGGGGATGGCCGAAATATGCAAATATATAGTTCGCCAGCTACGTAATTTTTTTCAAAGTAATTTAACGGTAATTTATTTCTGAGCTCCGGGCCAATATCGAATAGCCATAACACAAGGCATTCTATCAAAATAAGTTACAGAATTAGATGACAAAATTTTTGATGATGAATTATTGCGAAATGTACGTAGCGGAAATTAACTCTTTGGAAACAAACATTTTGCTCATGAATGCAAAGTAAAATTAGGTAGATATTTATGAATTTACTTTTCGGTTGAGGTAGTAGGTAGAACATCGTATAAAAAATTTTGAAAACTTCTTTATAAACTTCAAATTACGGATTTGAAACTATTTTTCTGACAATCTTTTGTTTATCTTTTATAATAAGAAGCATATTGAGTTAAATAACATTCAAATATTTTTATTGATAAGAAATTACATCGATTTATGTATTTTTGATAAGAATTTATAGTGTGTCCCTACAGCTTTAGAAATTCGTCGCTTGTATTATTATTATTTAACTGTTATTCCACTGTGATACAATCAAGAACTAATGCTCCAGTTGCTTTGGAAAGCATAACAAGGCTATTAAATTTCCTACGGAGGCATTCAATCAAAATCGTCAATTAGTACAACTTTGCTAAAATGAACCTAATTTAATTCAACCAATCTTTTGCTTGGTATTCTTATATCATGGCGTTCAGTAATCAATTCGCATTGATATTTCAGAATCGAAACCATTCCCAATATGCAAATTTAACGGCAACATAGCAACACTGCGTATGAAATTTCGGTGATAGCTATTTGAGGGATTAAAGTTGTGTGGTACGGAATTCACAATGTCTGAACCGGTATCGGTTTTTAATTATTCGGTACCCGGTATCCTAATACCGGTATTCCATTGCGTTTGGACAGCGTGGCAGACTACGGCCTAAATCTAAAACGCCTTTTCAAACTGAAACGAGACCCGTAAAAATACAAAATATTTATATAAACACTTTATTATACAGATAAATTATTGCAGATAAGCAACACATAAACACCGACCTCTAGCAGACTATTTTAGATGGAGAAAGGAATATAAATAAATATATAACAAGTTACAGATGCATTTCGATAAATAAATGATAATGAAACAACATATATTATAATACATTAATATATTTGCAGCAATACTTGACAGTATACACATGTACAAAGGTGTTAGCTAAGGTTATATCAACACAAAGAAACGAAAGTATCTAATGATAATACTTACAAAGGTTGCAAATAATTCACTACTATTTTGTAGCGCACTTAATCACATTAGTCGTTAAAACTATAGTTAACATCTAGAGTGTTTTACTTCAGGATTAAATCATGAATACGCCGAAGCTATATGTACTTCCGTCTCCAAACTGTTTACATTTATGTAATATATTCGTGAACCATTAACTAACTAACACTAGCTAGAATATGAAATATTCCAGGTTAGTATTTATGGAGTACTGTGTACAGCAGTGTACAGTGTATGACTGAAAAAAAATCACTTTAACTGAAAATTTTGTTATTATTTCAGTACATAATTAACTAACTAATAATTTAGAATAAATTCTGTCATTACGTTGGTCTTGGTATCAAATCCTGGCACACATTAATTTACACAATTATGAAATATTGCTAGAATATACTGTCCCCAACATACAAAGGGAAATAAATAAACTTTACAAAATGTGAAAGGCAGTAATTCAGGCTTAGCAAATCCGGAACAGAACCCCTAGAAGAGCTTTTTATCAGGTATCCCACTAATACCTATGAGATTACAGGATCACCAGTCACGATATTAATTAGTGTCTCTTGTATTTAAATGGAATATGAAATGTTCCTCAAATAATAACAATAATATAGGACTATTTGAAGTAACTAGTCGACCTGGGAAGGTGGTGGCAATACGTTCATAATTCATTATTTACTTTATAAAAGTTACTGAATTTCTTATAACGAAGAGTATTCATATGTAAATCTACACTTTGTGCTACTATTTAACCATAGACTACAATAGATCTACATTAACGGTATGAATATATTGTATACAATGTACATATAATATATTGTATACAATATTAGGCCTTTTACACTCTATCAAATGCCATTCCAAATCATTTCTTCATGCCCATAATGTTCCTAACAAGTTTCTCAGTATTAATATATAGGTAGAGGTGGATGATGACCTAAGGAATAATTACATTAACAGTAATAAAATTATAAATAATTATCTATCACAATTATACTAGCGTAATTCCAAATCGCACGTTCCTATCGACGTGCGTTTGTCACACCTAATTCAGTTTAATGGGAAAGCAACTAAAATTAAACAAGCCATTTATTTTTAAACCATTTATTTTTCAATTCAATGAAAGCGGAAACCGATTATTTATAATTATAGAAGTAGTAAGCACAAAGGCTTTAAGTCATTTTTTACCTTATGTCCTTTATGTCCTTATGTCCTTATGTCCTTTACGAATGAGTAGGATTAAGGGCTGGTAGTGTTCGATTTACATACCAATGCATACATAGATACATGTCTTCGTATCTATGATAACTAATTGTTGCATAAACATAACAGATTCCAAATGGTCACGTACAGTCAGGTGGGCGCCACATAATTCTAAACTACAACATACACGAGCAAAAATGAAGTAAAATACAAATTTGCTTTCCAAGTTTGTGAGAGTTAGGTAAGTTTCACAAATACACGTACACCGGCTGCAGTTTACGTTGAACCTTTTACGTTCAGTTACAAAATTAACTAAAAACATCAATATATTTTGTCGAGCGCCGTACTAATTTTTTTAATGTTAGTTAACTTTATATATTAAACTAACATTTTCTAAATTAACATTTTCATTAAAATGTAATTATACGTGTACATATATAATAGTTAGTTTTGTATAAAGTTGGAACGACGAAAAAATACATGAAGTAGAAGCTTGCATATTTTAGAGTTACCAATAAAAAATGTGTGGAATAAACTAGAATTTAAATATTTTCATTAATCTGCTTTAAAGGGGCTACATAAATTTCACTACCAACGTAAGATGTCTTAATACAGATCTATATTTTTATTATATTCACACTAAGACCATGAGAAGAAAACTGTTTTTTTCGACCCTTTTTATTGTTCCACTATTGGTCTACTCTCAGAATAACAGGATTCAGGTCAGAGTCTTGCCGTACCTACTGGCCTAGTGCGGGTCGACAGATTTCACACGCCTTGACAACAATTTTTTTCTGAGAACTCTAAGATATGCAAATTTCCTAACCATGTTTTCCTTCACCGTTAAAGCAGATGATATTTAATCTTAAAACGCACGTTTTTATAAAAAGGTGCGTGCCAGGATTTGAACCCGGGCTCCCGGAGTAAGGGTTGAATTTCAAACTGCTAAGCCACCAACCACTACATTATAATGAAATGATTTTAAACAAAACTGTGATAAAAGTGCTATTAAGTATCTTAGTATAATATCGAAATATGAAAAAAAAACACAAATTAAATTATTAAATAGCATCATAACATGCAAATTATTATAAAATCTTTAGCACTTTCATTTACTTCTAGGCGCAAGCCTCCGTGCAGCGGGCAAGTCGTGGCGGGCAGAACATAAAGCGGCGCGCACACTCGGCATCATTGTTGGGGCGTTTCTCGTGTGCTGGCTACCGTTTTTTCTCTGGTAAATATTAGTTAATATTAATTTTAGGAAAGCAGTAAATTAAAAATATCCTTTTTATTATTAACTAGTTCTTATCTATCGTATATATTTACTTACAAGGTAAGTAAGATAGCTATTGCATCTACGTCGTTTACTTTGCATCTATTTTTCGATGTTTGATAAACTAATAAATACTATAAATAATTTAATTGCGTAAAATGAAAACAACGATTAAATAAAAAAAAATATCAGAAATAAGGAAAAGTTAAGTAAATATAATCGTTTTATATAAATATATTTGTGTGCTACTTTTATTAATTTATTTAAATACGTAAGTGTACGTACAATTGCATATATCATTACATACCTATTACTCATAATTATAAAAATTAAGACTATAGACTGTATGTTAAGAATTTCATGATATCTAAAACTAACAGGTAAAAAAAGCTATTTGGCATTAGGTCCACCCATGGTTAACAACGAGGAAGAGTAAGGCGCTAAATGAATATAAGCCTAATTTATAAATTCACTTCACAGGTACGTAACAACAAATGTGTGTGGAGAGCCTTGCGACACGCCCGACGTGGTGGTCGGGGTTCTATTCTGGATCGGATATTTCAATTCAGCGCTAAATCCACTCATCTACGCATACTTCAACCGTGACTTCCGAGACGCATTCAAAAACACGCTCATGTGCGCGCTCCCTTGCTGCTTCACTTGCTGGAAAGATACAGGAAATACTCATTTCGTGTAGTACACTGGATGCGATTGAAGTCGCATAAAAATCGAAGTGCGATTTCGCGACTAAAAATCGCATGTGTAGTGAATGTTGAGGATACGGGTTACAACACAGATTTTATTGCGATTTTAAATCGCATAACATTGTAACAGGAAACAATAATGTGATTCCATTACAGAACAGCCGAATATCACAGTTCTTTTCAAAAGTCATGCCGTTGCGATTAAAAATTGCACAATACAAAGTTCCAAAGTATTATGTATGTTATAAAATATAATATTCTTATAAACATTATGATGTTGAAGTCGGGATATTGTAGTAAACTTTCGATATAGTAATATTGTAAGAGCCATGAGACGTGACTACACTGGTAATGACGCCGGTCTTCTGTTTAACGTGCCAGGATAACGGCCAGTTATTTAATATGTTGCTTGTTAGTTAAATAACATTTTCCTTAAAGCTTGTTGTTTTTATAGCGAACATTTATGTACGTGAATCGATTGAAATTTAATTATTTATTTTATCAATGTTTGAGGACTTTAGTTAAGCAATAAATATTATGTTTAAATTTCATTTTAGTTTAATTACACATAATATTTATGTGATGTTAAGGTTAAATTAGGTGTGAATGTGAACTTAAAATTGACTTGGGTAATCAATGGGTACTCAATTGGGTAATAAATGTAATGTTCTTTTGCGATCAATACTTACTGTAAAAAACTCATCAAACATGATTGCATATTGTAATTAAGAAGAAAACTTGATTTTAAACTGTTGGTATGTTAGCTACTTCATTTTTATTTATTTAAAACACTTACTCCCCAATCAAACAATATTTTAAACCATCAGGTACTGGTTAACCTCCGGCTTAACCAGTTAATGAAAAATCGGAATTTTTCCGTAATCGGAAGAAACGTCGCATGAACCACAAGCCAACGATCATATTATTATCTTGACATTATCCAGTCAATCAAAACTCTAACTGTCATTAAATATGACCCATACATATTCATTCAATTGCAAAAAACAACGTCGACTCCACACTCGAGTCGATACATTGTACGCACATGTATTGACACCAGAGATTTTTGTATAAAAATTGATTAGCGAAGACCATATTTAATTTTTAAATATTGAAGTTGTGTGTTCATTTTTAACGATGACTTCATTTATTTTACTAAAAATGGCAATATATACTCGTATAGGTTATATTGATACCAAGAGCCATTCCAACAAAAACCTATGACTAACATTAAGTCACGTCAAATACCAAATTCAGATATGTTACATTAGATTCTAGGTTCCGTCATCAGACATGTGTCACAAAAATGGGTCGTAGGTACTTTACGCGTAGCCGTACCCGTGACACCACAAAAATTGAGAACGAATATGATTAATTGGAACGGAACTCAGTGCGGCATATTGACAGCGTAGCGTAACCTTTTGTGACAATGTCATATTTTATTATTAAATGTGTCGGAAGTATCTATAATACGCGATTGAATTAGGTGTCGGGATAAACTCATATGCCGTTTTGCTCGACTGTGCGACCTCGCTGCGAGCGACGGGAGCTCATGAAATGCTACGGACAGGTCCGAAACTAGTCAAGCTATCGTAACATTTAAAATTTTCATGAGAGTTCATACACATTATTAAATCAAAAGCAGCTTAACTCACATATATATTTTCGGAACTAGTTTCGAACCTATACGAAGTCCTTCTTCATGATCTCCTGCCTATTGCAGCAAGGTCGGGAAAAACACCACGCGAAAATACATGAGTTAAGCTATTTTCACATGTAATAATATAACGCATGGTAATAAATTTATTATATAATTTTGTAACGCATAATTATAAAAGCAATATGCATTAAGCCCGGTTCTTATTCATTTTATACTACGAGCCCCTATTTCACACTTAAATGCGAATTGTAACATGTATTATTGTATGTATATAAAAGTCAACCAGTGATATAAAATTGTATATAGTTAATTATATAGATATAGTTGCTCAAAATATTTCGTTAGCAATAATAATAAGTGATTGAAATATATAAATATATGGATATAACGCTTTTAGTCATGTAAAGTGTCACTATATATCAAAATGGAATTGATTAATAATATATGTATCTTATATGTCGTGTGTTTGTGTAGAATTAGTGAGTAATATATTTTACACGTTATATTAAAATTTATGTCATGATGTAACCCAAATTTTGATATAATTTAAAAATTATCTTTGTTTACATCTTTGTAAATATTTGCGGATTTAAAATAATTACTATTATCAAATAGCAGTTGACCGTGTCAGTTATATTGTTTTTAAATACATCT
This sequence comes from Mimoniades nurscia nurscia, assembly GCA_018246595.1. Classification (NCBI taxonomy): domain Eukaryota; kingdom Metazoa; phylum Arthropoda; class Insecta; order Lepidoptera; family Hesperiidae; genus Mimoniades; species Mimoniades nurscia. The sequence goes on from DWFO01000127.1 coordinate 14,121, forward strand.
ATGTATTTAAATTTTATTGATCAATTTTTTTTTAATTTCACATGAATTTAACATTCAGAATTTTTAATGAGTCTTTGTTATATGTATTTGTAACTTTGCAAATATGTCAACAACCAAAAATCTTTTTTTGACTAAAGAAATACAAAGTGTAATTACAGACAATGTTATCTTATAGGAGATGCCATTTTAAAAAATTAACAAAGGCCAATGTATCATATTTAACAGTCGGAAATCCATCGAATAGTATTTTTTAAATAACTTGGTTGTACTGAATTCAAATGAATTCAAACATTTTTTTAAACCTGTGCATTCGTTTCTTTACGTTCTATTTTTAAAAATTATATGTGCAATTAAAAATCACAACACTCGTTAAATTACGTCACGGAACGTAACCAAGGGCTTTTATTATATACTGTCATGCAATGTCTCGTGCGGTGAGTACACATAAAAATAAACATCCAAAAATATTATACGCGTCAATTAATCAAAGAGTAATTGTATTTATGATTTTTGTCATCAATCAAAATTTGAGACTCTGTTTTAGAATTCTTGGGTCCCGAGTTCAAATAATGGCACCTCTTTCTTTACCAAATTATGTATGTGCGTTGTTAGATTGCATATAATGTTGAAAGAAAACATCGTAAGGAAAACTGTACACCTTAGAGTTGTCCACAAGGTCTTGTAGTTGCCGTCTTGTTGTTGCGCCGTTAGTTAGTGTGGCAGATCTTAAGCTTTACGTATAGAATTTACTTAATATTTATCCATATCACATAAAAACATTATACAGCCATTTTTGTTTATTTAATACACTGAGTTCGGTTTAGGTATATAAGGACTTAAGTAATTAGTCACACAGTTAATTAGGCACAGGTGACAAGGACGTGGACATCGTGATGACATAGACATAAGAAACGACCTTTTTACATGTCACGTAGCATGTTAGTGAACTTCGGGCCGAATTACATCACCCCGGATAACTTCTGATCAGAAGTTAAGCGTCTAATTTTGTTTAGTGTGTTGCCCAAAAATGTTACTAATAAGTCTTGATCATATTGCGAATATTTACTAACTTAGCTTGGCTAAATGTTGTGATATTGTAGGCGTTAATAATATTTGACGATAATATAGATTGATTGACTTCTCTCGCAGATAATATTATAAGGAAAAACTACACATGGGATTAGTTGTTGTATTCTTTTAATGATTTCGATCTTGAAACAAATAAGTTTCTGAGTTTATAAGATAAAATATGAGGTATATTTACATATATATAGAAGTTTAGTTCACATCGAATTAAGAATTCAATTAATCTTAGAATTTTGTTTAAATAACTTGCATTTTAACGTATGAGGAAGTCCCTTTTTTGTATCCAATAAAATTTTGCAATCAAATATGTGCTATTAAAATGGTACGTTTTCGAGGTAGTATTTAAGTAAAATTAATTGTATCTAATGTTTACATGGGCTCGCTTTTAAATAATTTCACATGTGATATACATGTGAAATTTGAATATATTCATGGATTCCAGACAGCTTAGCGGCCTTCAATTTCAGTACTTAACATACATACATTGGACTCACATAATTTAAAAATAAAATAATTTAGCTATAGTTACATAAATTGTATCATTCATTATGATACTTAGTTAAATAAATATATTTTATGGATGTTCTTGAATATAAAAATTGTATAGTTTATTATATTTTACTGTAATTGTTTATTTCAGTTTGTAAATTTCTATTGATTTGCATAAAGGGGAAAACGGATACGAACTAAGAGTTGTATAAAATTAGGATAATTTCATGTTATATTCATGAATATCGAGTTACATAATTTATAAGTTATATAACTATATATTTAAGTAAAATATACTACGGCATATTAATGTATATAATTTTTTTTAGGAATTTATTCAGAATGTATTTGTAATCATTAACGCGTTTAGATATTTAAAAAAAAAATATGGAGATATCTGTATACGCGGCCGTATCATACCAAAGTAAGTAGAGCCTATGCCATGGCAACTAGAGAGCATATAACCCTATACGAATGCCTTTTTTAATGAAAAGACAGTATCTAAACCGTGAGTCAATGGTCAGGTTCAGTAACCAACGGGCTAGTTGAAGTTATCTGATTGAGAGCATGTAAATGATAAGCTATAATTATTTCGTTGAAGCAAAACCAGACGTTGTTATTATAAAACTTTAATCTCTGTCGGCGGCGGTCGGTAGGTTTGAAAATTCCGGGCAATCCTCACTAATCACTTCAGCAGTGTAATAGGGATGGGTGGTGATCCAATCATTCCATAATTACACCAGAAAGCCGCCATAAACGATTGTAAATAAACTCATTTCTGTTATGAACAGGTCGTTATTGTCTCATTTCTGATAATGATTTCACATTAATGGGTGGCATGAACAAACATTATGCCCTAAAAAACTACAATATACATTATTGTAGAGGGAAAATGTCTTTAGAACGAAAATGTTGTATTATAACCGAATACAAAATTATTGTATTACAATCCATAAATTATTCACATACAAAATGAAAAATATAAGGAACAAGTAGTTCAATAAAATTTAATTCACCGACATATTTTATGAAAAAAGGAAAAAGTAATATGATTAATTAATAGGAAATAAATAAATTATTCACTCAGGTAAAGAAAACAATGTAAATGATGGAATATTTATAACTCAATTTGTAAATAAGTGATTATTAAATTAATATTAATCAATGGACATTATAATTAAATGGTGGACTAATGTATAATTAAATGGTGTTCAAAAATATTGTGAAACTCTCCTATATTTGTTGGTGCATTAGTTATCGTAGATATTCTTTAACTCCTCCAATGTATTTTTATAAAGTAACTATGCCATTGTCCGATATTTTACAGAATGTCATTGCCTTTAAATGGTTCGTAATTAATTATATGATTATGTAATGTAAGTACCTACTGATTTGTAGAAGTACGTAGTACATCTCACTTGGATATAGCCGAAACTAATCGGGCTATTCTGGAAAAACATAAGTGAGTCAAGCCTGTATATAACTTAATCATTAGTATTTAAATTGAAAAAAAACTTGTAGCAAGGCGATTTGCGTCGATACATTCTTAATGTTATTCCAAATTCAAAAGTAACACTCTGCTTATCTGTGCATTAGGTTGTCACTTTAAACTGTCAGTACTGATTTAATTCAAATTCAAAGTAGAAATTGTTTGAGTACAACTTAACCCCAGGATTAGTCGTCACAACGTTCAAACAAATAGACAAACATAAGTGAGTTTATTTATGTATTTATAAATATGTATTTCATAGTTCACTGCAGATTTGTTCACCGTACAATGTTTAATGTACATGTGACAAATCTAAGTGATATATTTATTATATATAAATCATTTACAAAAGTATAACATTGCAATTAGATATAACGTAAAATTAAAACTGTAAATAAAATGTACATTATAGTGATTAATAATAATAAGAGCAATAAATAATTCTTAGTTCAAAGCTTATTATTAAATACGTGTTTTTCGTGTAAATTTTGAGATATATAGAGTTAAATGTTTTTATCTTAGAGTTTCTTGTTACAGTAACACAATGTGTCATGACATCTGTGACGTAGAACATGTGAGAAGTTATAATAAACGTTCCGAATGCATGATGGTTGTTTTATTTTTTATATATTTTTCAATAATAGTAATCGTTAAAGCAGTAATAGCCTCCTAGTAGCCTAGACATCAGCTTGGCACAACAACAAAAGCGTATGGAGGTAACATCGCGCCTGCAATCTGACCCAGGGATTGAACTCAAGTCCTCTGCATCAGCAGTCGCGCTTCGATCAATGAGGCAGTCGATATATTGTCATAACTGTGCATTGTACTATGTATAAACTTTAATATTTAAATTTAATAATAAAAAGGACAGTATTATTGCTTCCAGGGAATTCGATCAGAGAGCCTTTAAGCAAATAACTAGAAAAATACGATAAGGAAAAAAGAGTATATGTGTCAGTGTCAGTATCACAATATGTGATACTGACACTGACAACCGACAGTCGGCCCCGAGGTGACCGGGGACTAGCATTGGACCAGTCAATGAGTTGATAATGATAATGATAATTAAGAATGTCCCAGCTACTGCTACTACTGACTGCTACCTCACCTGGTGGAAAGCGAGATGCAGCTTAGGGTGTGCTTGAATGCCCAAAACCTACTCAGTCGGAAAGTTTACCCGCCTTCTCCTGTAAGACGAAAAATAACACAAAACACTGTTAAAACGACACATCCCGAAAACATCCCGAAATCATTATGTAACTTTGTTCATTCTTGTTCAGCGACACCCCGAGGCGAGTAACATGTAAGTCTACGTGAGCAAATCGAATTTCCAATTTCGAAAATTGTTTCAAACGTTTCCACATTGTTTACTGAACAAGGAAAAAACATGCTTGACAATGTATATTTTGAAATAAATATATTGTTCGAAAGATTTTCGTATTTATTTTTTCGTGTCCTAATAAAAGTTGACATTTCTGATTGAAATTAAGGGCTTTATGTTAACCGTAATTCAAAGTAAACCTTTAGTAAGACATCAGAGCTTCTTTCAGCTGTTAGCATAATGAAATCACCAGCGATGCTTTCATAAGACAGGTATTAGGGTTACTAAATTACCTCAAATAAGATGCATAAAATGTAACACACTAATGTAATTTAGTACACTTCCCTGTTTCACTAGTTATGTTTACGTCCCACTACGAAATAAGTGTTGAGCCAATTGACATACACCGGGCACATTTCCAGACTTCGATCGACTGCCAGAAATTCCAAATTTAAAAAATCCTATAGTGCCCCACCCGATATTTATACCTAGGAGCTACTAATCGTCAAACGCGCTTGCAAACAAGACGACCAACGAGGCAGTCATTACACATAGAATATACGAGTACATAATGCAGGGATATCTCTAGCTAAACGACAGAGTTTGTATTAATTCTGACATCAATCACACTTAAAACTTCGACGTTGGATGTCATTTACAGAGCACGTGTAGAACATCAGTAATTATTTTACAACATTATAATCTGTACTCATTTATATAAAATCTTTGTCATATAAAAAATTTGTATATGCACACCGGATTATGTAGTATTAATAATGAGTCGAGACATCTGAGACATGGCCATACAATCCCAAAATGGCAAAGCCTTTACCATGAAACTCAGATGACTTACTATAATCTACATATATAAATTTGAAAATACAGACTTATATAAAAAAATTTAGACACCGAAACAGAAGAAATACTTATACTTATCACACAAACACTTGTGCTGGAGTCAGAGTCATTGCCCAGTGAATCAACAGACCGAACCTTTATATTTAATATGAAGTATTATATGAAGCGTTGAGTAATAGCCAGTTTAAAAATTAATTATTATATCATAATGCTAGATCATTGCAAGCATGGTAAGTGTATGTTAACATGATTATTTTAGAACAGAAGTTAATAGACCGGTTAGGTTAGGTTAGTGAACACAACAATAGATATTTGCGTATATTGCGTCTACAACATAATATCTGTATGTCATTTCATAAACGGTAGGCTAAATATAATTTTTATTTGCAGTGTATATATATATGATACGAAATTATCACGAAAGTATCACGAACATTACTTGTTTGACTGACGTGAAATTTTGCGTAGTTACTCATTTCTGACGTAGACGCTTAGGAGTTGGTATTCGACCATTCTGAATTTACACACCTGAATCTTTAGATTAATGCTTTCGGTTAACAAAACTACCCAAGGTTAACAAATATACCCAAGCCGCGGGAAAATGCTAGTTGGCAATATAAATAAAGCATTCGTTCAATAACGCTTTACAGCCGTTAAAAATACCACAAACTTAGAAAAGTTTGGAAAGTTCCTTACAGCTGTGAGAAACTTTCCGAACTAATCTAAAACCCAAAGTTAGATGCTTATAAGCACGTGTGTACTATAATGGATAAATAAAATCTTTTTCAAAATATTCAGCGGAATTTCAGTCAGCACTAGTCTGAAGTTAAGTTAAAGAGTCTTATTCTTTTCTCCAAAATATGATGCCATCGTAATTCTGAATAAAATAAACTTTATTTTTATACTTTAATTACGTTTGTTGCGAACGGACATCCAAAAACAATTTTAAACTTTGTTTATTAATAAAAAAAACCGCAACTACAAAATTATAGTCTAAACCTAATTTAAACTTTCCAACTAAAAGAATACTCTAGAAGTGTTAATAAAGAGATATTGTACTAAATTAACTAAAATGTTATTTGTTGTTATTTGTTTCAACATAAAACAGCTGTTCTTACTATACAACGTAAGAAAATGTTTAAATAAATTCAAGAAGAGAAAGCATATATTGTAAATAATTGTCTGAAATATCTAGAGACATCGCCACACAGTCATTAAATCTTAAATTAGACAGAGCTTACTACATTATTGGCTTACTACATTGTGTGTTTTTGGGTCTAGCAGACTAATTTAGGACTTACCCTAGGTCGTACTTCATAAGTTACGACCAATCGTAGCGAAGTCGCGCCAGAGAAGTGACATGACCTCGCTCGCCGAATTAAAAGATTCATAGATCAAGACGACGAATCAGATGAATCGATTGCCGATCAACCGAAAACATATCTGAGTTAAACAAAGATTGTAAGCTTCATTTAACTCAGTTTCTTTATATCAGCATTATAATGTCGAATTTAGTTAGTCTTGCACTAAATTGAAATTCCTAATAATACAGTTAGGACTTCATTTCTGACTACACTACATTAGAAAATATAGATTATAATAAGTAAATAAAAGTTTTGTTATAACGAAAAAATTGAAATATCATTGTATCAAAAAATTGAAATCGAAATGTCGTTGTCCCATTAGGTTAATTTTTAAATTTTTATTTCCGTACTAGGTTTTAGCTCCAAAATCTCCCTAATTGATTACCTCTTTAGCCGCATTACCGCCGAGATCAGCAACCATAACGAGTCCGTGGCCTGGACGATATCCTTAAACGGCTTTCTTCATTAGGGCGACGACACCCGCAGCATCCAGAAGTCTAATCACCAAATGCTATTCCTGCACGTTTTCATTTGTTCCGATCCTATTTTCTTATTAAACGTTTTGGGAGTATCTGTAAAAGGTAATTTTAAACGAAGAACTTTGGATAGATCAGAAACCAGTCGCATTGTCTCGAAACAAACAAAACACAGATGAATCAAGCCATAATACATAATTTTATTATAATATTTAATTGTATTTCTTTGATTGTAACACTATTTTGTTATCTTCACATCTGTATTGTTATTGACAGAAGGGCAGGGAAGCATAGAACACTTTCATGATTCACATATTCTACGTCCCACCATGGTATATGAGTAACGCGATTGCCATATTGCTTTTGAAGTTACTTTTATTTATTTACTCATTTTATTTGCCACTTTGCTTGACGTAGGTACATAAGATCCAATACGTGATTTATCACGCTATGGTAAGTAAGTTGCTATATACATCTCGTTTTATTTCATTTCTTTTTAACTTGTTAGGTTTTATCCCGCTTGTCATACGATAATTTAATATGAAATCTAGTCAAATATGTATGTAACAATACGTAACAAAATGTAAGAAACAGTATATTAAATACAACTACAAAATTCATCATCAGCCTATTGCAGTCCACAGCTGGACATAGGCCTCCCTTGACGGGTTATGCCCATAATCCCCACGCTGGGCATGCGGACTGGGGATCGCAGACAATTAACTAGCAACAAAATAACGGACAGAATAAAAAGAAAGAAGCAATAGAACAGATTCACTAACCATTCCATAGTGGAACGTAATCGTTACTGGTGAAACGTGGAAGTGTGCTACAGAAGAATGTCTCTGTCTACCTTTTCGCGGATTGCAGGCGTGATCTTACGTAAAATAAGCACATTTTATATGTATAACATAATGTTTGTATGTTTTTGTTGAATATGTTCGTGTTCTATATGTTTATGTTCAAAGTTGCTACAGTAGCTATACGCACATTTACATTCAACTGTCCGTATAATTACTGGTTTTGTGGTTACATGTGGTGATTCTAAAATTAAATACATTTGTGTTTATTGTGTACATTTAAGATAAAATACGATTTTATTGTTATAGGTTCAAAACATTCTACACAACGCTGGTCATAATATTTTATTGCTTTATTGCTAGACTACTATCAGGGTTTACGAATTCTACTCTATGAGTATGTTACATGAAATGTAACGAGGTGGAGTATATATTATCACTAGGTCGCTTGGACTGCTCAAAATTGTATTGCTTTTTCTAGATTCCAATTAAAACAATGCGTGAGGCCTACGCGCTATGGAAGTTACACATCGCTTATGACCTTTGCACCGTATCCTTTGCTAAATTTGAAATTTTTCTTACGCTACAGAATTTTTACTCTATCAGCAAAGTAGTTTCACTCCAAAACTTTTAATTTTATTGTAAGGAACATGTTTACTCTTAAATGTCATTAAAATCACATTCATTCAATTTCTTTTTTCTAACTAGAAGGTGCATAAAATAAACTGTTATTTTAATAAAGATAAATCACTATAGTATAAAAAATATAACATATAGAATAGAAACCCTGATTTGGTCAGAAACAAGGCTTTACATTGAATTATCATTTATACAATGGATTTGGTCCGGACGGCGAGGAACCAATGGAGCCTAAAAGCTGAGAACTGAACTGAGACGATATTTGGAGGAGACCTATTTTCAACAATGGACGTCTGTAGGCAGAAATAACTATACAATAGACAATATATTTGTACACATTGAATTATACCCAAGCGAAGGTTTAGTTGAGCCTATGAAAAGCTTCTGAATTGATTACTTTGATTTAAAGAAATTGTGACTCAAGTTGCTATTAAGTATATTATTGACAAAACCTTTGAAGAAACACTCCCCAACCAATGTGCCATCTGCAATCGCATTCGCGTTACTTCTGAATACAAAACAAATATTATATTTATGAATATTGTAGTAAGTTTACAAAGTACATGTAACTTTTGATATGTTATTGACGTTTAAAATTGATTTCATATTTAGATAAACATTTAGCAAACATTTTAAAACTCTCACTAATGCGACGAAGCATGATAATTTTCAATATACATATCACTCACACGTGCAAATCCTGTTCCATATTCAATTTTGGATTCGGGTTAAATGGGAAAGTTTCATCCATTCAACCGAGCCGTGCTTCTGAAATCTCCGCACGGAATGCTTTTATGCCTTCTCGCTCTCATCCATAATACTGTCAGATGTCGGCAGCTCATAACCGCTCACCAAATCCATCGTATGTGACACCTGTACGAAACTCTAATTTTTATCCCGAATAAAATTCAACATTTGGATCCTATAATTGAGACAAATGTTTACCGCGAAATAATTGTTGCAAATACCACTTGCTTCGACGTGTAAGATTTGATTGCCTTGTAGGATCCACGTCAATAATTGAGGTAATCAGATCAATCATTAAGACTAACAAAATATATCAACTCAGCTAAAACCGTATGCAGCCTAATTGTAAAGCAAGTAAAGAGTTAATATTAACCGAAATTATATTTATCGAAACAATCAGACCTCATTCAACCTTTTACATATGAGATTCGGATATAACTAATAACAGCACCATTTACATAATAGTATGACCACTATTTCGTGTTACAGACATGAGTCTATTATTCTTTACATATCTTTGAAAACAGCTGGGAATGTAGACGCACCTCTCATATTACCTTTTCAAGATACTCATTTTATACATGTTCTTGGCTAGTTACAAAAGAACGATCATTTTACGCACAACACGCGCAGCGGAAACGCACGTTCGTAAGCACCCTAAGGCATTATCATACAAATTAAGTAGACACTTGAACCAATTCAAAGCCATATCAAAGACGAGATCTATGCCTGAACCCAACTTATCAGTGTAACCCTTTTGTTAAAATATCTTTAGGTTACCTATAAAGTACCGAGATTTGGTACTTACAAGGTTATTTCCATGAGTTTGAGGGCTTTACGTTCGAAGCCATAAAGATGGTTATAATTTTATTAAGGGTTCCTTTATTCACACATAAACAGTTTTATCTTTACGATTCGTGTTATTTTGTATATTGTTTTTTATGTGATAATCTAATACATTTTCGTTTTTACTTTTAATTACGGCCAGTTTTAAGCGTATGACATAAATATGTACGTGTATGGCATGTATAGCTCTTAATATACAAACTGTTGTCAACGACTTCGAACACACACCCAAACAATTTCTATCTTACCCTATTCCACTCATTTAGGGGTAGATTCAACAATAAAGTAACAACAAGTACTCACTCGTATTATAAATACAGTGCGTCTTTTGATAGTATTATTTGTAGGAATGAACAAAATACCAGTAAGTACATAGCATTACCTATACTTGTGGTATAAACAAGGCGTTAGTGTTATTATTGAGTAAGTTAGCTAGTCGTAATAATGATAAACGAAAATGTTCATAAAAATCTATTTAATATAATTATTAATGTTTTAGGAAGACACTAGTCGATCATTTCAAGGAACATAAAGATATTTTTATTACATAGAAATAAAGTAGGTAGATATTTTTTTTCGTCCCCACGCATTCCTCGTGTCGTAACAGGAATTTTCGCTGTAATATATTAATTTTGTACGTGACTGGCACTTCACGGAGGTTTTGTTTTATCAAAATATGGCCCGTCTAAGTCGCGCGCGTAAGGGATTATCACACTTAAACACATCTATATAAAATATATATTTCCATGCATTTAAATGTAGGCAGCTGTCTTTACTAGTGAGGTATAGGGAATTATGAACGCGAAGCCAAGTCTGATTTTATTGGCCATACGGGTGTTTATCAGCCATGATATTTCATACTCGAGGCCATTACAGATTAAACTGTTACATCATATGGAAATTAAGGGCGCGAATCGCAAAATAGTCTTTATAATCAAAACGATGATTGTGCTGAATTTTTGATATGGGGCCAATCTTAACTGTAAGGAATCAGTTAACATGCTTTATATGTAGGTACTCGTACTTTTAAGCTTATTTTAACTGTTATAATAAATTTAAAATTAAATTTAAATTTATAATTTAAAATTTATTGAATAACTTACTGGGACTGATTTGTTAGGAGATAAAAATAATGTTCTGAAAATAGTTACTAAGGCAATTTCTAATGCCGATGATGTTATAAATATTTCAGTATATATTTATTTACTAAAATTTAATGTTTTTTTTTATAATAAGATATGACCTCTGCCAACCTGCCCTTATGCGTAGCAGACAAAGGTCATAGACCTTCTGAAATATTTTGTTAAAACATTATACGCTTAATAGACGAGTTAATAGCAATGATAATTATCGTGATTGACAAATATTATCTGATTGTGATCTGTGTAAATGTATACAGTAAAAGTATGAATAAATAATCTTTTTCTAACGTAACATCACGCCTGTAATCCCCGAAGAGGTAGGCAGAGGAATGCAGAACACTCCCACGTTTCACCGGTTACGTTTA